>APFE030293073.1:18868-146694 GCA_000404065.3 Pinus taeda | reverse complement strand
TTTGTTTATTTTTAGAATAAGCTAATTAGATTGATCTTTGTTAGTGTTTGATTGATATTAGTTATTAGTATTAGTGTTATTTTTAGAAATTTATAATTTTAGAATTGTTTGTTTTATTTTGATTTTAATATGATTTTATAATTTTGTTGGTTTTATTTTATGCATTGGTTTCTGTTTTAGTTTTATATAATTAATTTTATTACGGTTATGTTCTTAATCTTATTAGTGTTGAGTAATACTAATTATTAATACTAATGTTATTTCTAGCAATTTTTATGATTTGTCTTATTTATGCTCTTATGAAGCTAGTTATTTTAGAATTTTTGTATTTAATTTATTTATTATTAATTATTTATTTATTTTTTCAATTGTCTCAAGGTTCTTTGTTTTTTAGTTAAATTTTAAATTAATTTATTTATTGTATATCAGGGAAAGGTTTGAGTTAGGCAAGGGAGTTCTAGGATGTTAAAGTAGGAATCCAGTTGTCACTTATTTCCATCCTTCGTCTCGGTTGAGGTTGTTTGGGTGTTTACCTATTTCTATGGCTTCTCTTAGTTTTCTATGGTGATAATGATCAATGCAGATGTGATGACTGGTCTTGCTAGAATGTTCGGCTAGGGCTGAGGTTTTTGAGCAGTTATGTTTTATATCTGCAGCATGTTCTTGCATTCTAGTGTGGATAGATTGACCCGTTTCTCCAATGTATGTTTTTCCGCATGAACACGGAACCATGTATACTCCTTTGTGGCATTTGGGATCAACTGGATCTTTGATAGATTTTAGGCATCTACTGATGGTGTTCATGGGTCTGAAAGTGGTTCTAATATTGTTCTTTTTTAAAATGTGTGCAATTTTATCTATTGTGCCTAATATGTAAGGGAGGTGTACCTTACCTAAATGATCATCTAGTGGTTTTTTTTCTACGATTTTCTGCATTCTTAAAGGTCTTGATCACTTGGTTTTTATTGTATCCATTCCTAGCGAATACATTCATAATATGGTTCTTCTCATCTTCAAAGTGATTTTCATCTTAAATACGAACGACTCTTATTGCTAAAGTGTTGAGAACACCAATTTTTTGGGATGGATGGTGGTGAGAGTTGGTATGTAGGTAATGCTTCGTGTGGGTTTTCTTACGATATACCTGGTGTGATATGGAGCCATCTTCGTTTCTTATGATTAGATGTCAAGAAATGGAAGGCTATTATTTTCTTCTATTTCCATGGTAAATTTGATGGAATTGGATAGACTGTTTAGGTGTTGCAAGAAGGTGCTTAATTTTTCTCTTCCATGTGACCAAATGATGAATGTGCCATCTACAAACCTTTTCCAAGTTTGGGTTTTAATGGGGTAGATTCAATGGCGCTGGTTTCAAAATCCTCCATGAAGAGATTGGCAATGATAGGAGATAGAGGGGATCCCATGGCTACACCGCATGTCTGTTCATAAATTTCATCTTTAAAACTAAAGAAGGTAGATTTGAGACAAACCTCAATTAATTTGGCCGTGTCTGAGTTCATGATTTTATGGATCACTTCCATGGCTTCATCTATGGGAATGTTGGTGTAGAGTACATCAAAACTGACTAATATGTCATTGGTATCTAGGTTTAGGCCTTTTATCTCATTGATGAAGTGGGTGGAGCCTTTGACAAAGGAACTAGTATTGCCTACCAGAGGTTTTAATTTTTTAGCTAGGTATTTTTCCAATTGGTAAGTGGGACCTCCTATAGTATTGACAATGGGTCTTATGGGGATGCCTTGTTTATGTATCTTTGGGGCTGCATAGATTCTCAGGGTGTATGGGTTTTTTTCTAATAGTTTTTAATGTTGTGTTCTTTACTTGATTTTATCTAATTGTGTATGTTTCTGGAGATATTTTTTAAGGGATTCTTATTTAATTTAATGTAACAACCACTGTTTGTGAGGTGGTCTATCATCTTTTCATTATAATCAAACCACACTGCCAGCGCCATATACACTAAAACAAAATCCCCAGTCCAACTTAAGAACACAACTCCCAGCCCAATCCAACCCGAACCCTAATAATATACAGGTTCAATCTATTCAAATAATCGAAAAGCTAGAACTTGAAACCAGCGTAAGGGAGTGCAACAACCTTCAATTAAGGTCTAGGCGCATAATAGAAACTGAGGGAGATAAAAATGCTCAAGTTGAAAATCTATTACCTGTAGAACAACTACTATAAGAAGAGGATGTGGTCAGAAAACAAACTCACAACTAGCCAACCACGTCTTCTCCCCCATTCCTAGAACGACTAATCATACCACGCCCAATAGAACACCCTGATCAAAATGAAAATCTTCCACGAAGGAGATTGGGCACTCCTATATGATTCTAGGCTTCAGGATTTTGTGGGAAAACTCCAGACTCGATGGCTTGGACCATATGAAATACAGAAAGTGCATGACAATGGCACCATTAATTTAACTACTATTGACGGATCTAGACATGCCTTTAAAGCAAATGGTCACCGATTATGACTGTACCATAAACCGCTTACTCAGAAATCCTTTTACCAGCAGCTACGGGAAGATTCTGATATACAAATTCTTGCTGAGGAAAATAATCCTTCCTCAGCATTGGTTCACTAAATAATTCCATTGTTCTCAAACTTTGTACATAAGTTTTTCTTTTTTTCTTGTATAAACTACTTTCTTTATAGACTTTTACGTTTCTACATTTTTTGTTTTTTGTTGTTCCTTTTCGAAAGAACAACATTTCTGCATCTTTGTTGTTCCTTTCTAAAGGAACAACACTTTCACATTTTTGTTGTTCCTTTCCGAAGGAACAACACTTTTGCATTTTTGTTGTTCCTTTCCAAAGGAACAACATTTCTGCATTTTTGTTGTTCCTTTCTGAAGGAACAACACTCCCACATTTCTGTTGTTCCTTTCCGAAGGAAAAACACTTCCGCATTTTTGTTGTTCCTTTCCAAAGGAACATCATTTTCACATTTTTGTTGTTCCTTTCCAAAGGAACAACACTTTCACATGTTTGCTATTCCTTTTCGAAGGAACAACATTTCTGCATTTTAGTTGTTCCTTTATGAAGGAACAACACTCCTGCATTTATGTTGTTCCTTTCTGAAGGAACAACACTTCTGCATTTTTGTTGTTCCTTTCCAAAGGAACAAAATTTCCGCACTTTTGTTGTTCCTTTCTGAAGGAACAACACTTCCGCATTTTTGTTGTTCCTTTCCAAAGGAACAAAATTTCCGCATTTTTGTTGTTCCTTTCTAAAGGAACAACACTATCACATTTTTGTTGTTCCTTTTCGAAGGGACAACACTTTCACATTTTATTGTTCCTTTTCAAAGGAACAACATTTCCGCTAGATTGCATTTTTTTTGTTCCTCTTAAAGGAACAACACTTCCGATCGATTGCCTTTTTTGTTCCTCTTAAACGAACCACACTTCTACCAAATTGTTTTGTCGTTCCTTTTAAAAGAATAGCCCTCCTTCGCATTTTTCTTCAGCTGTTCTTTTTGAAGGAACAATAGTTTCCATTTTGGATGATCGTAGGTTGTTTCGCCAAAGGATAGGTATTTTATTTCACGCTTGCTTTAGTTGCTGTTCCGTTTAAGCAACAACTGCTATCCCTCTTAAGGAACAGTAGTTTTGAGTACATTTTTTTTCCTTTTTTTGTTGTTCCTCTTAAAAGAACCACGGTTTGGCATGCAGATATTCTTTTTGATGTCCCTCTTAAGGAACAACAGTTGTTCCATCTAAGGAACAACACTTTTTGAGTGAATTTTTTTTTGTGTGTGTGTGTTTCTTAAAGAACATCATTTAGAGGATTTTTATAAATAATGGTTCACTATTCATGATCCCTTTAAGGCACAGGCATACATTCACGCAAGAACACAAAAACTAGAGGATACTAAAATTAGCAAACCAAAGGAAAATCGTTATCTTTAGAGAAACTGCTTTGTATCGATAAGAAAAAAGAGGAAATGACACAACTATTTATATCACTTTGCTATCTTTATTTTCACTAAAACTAATTTGATTGATTATTTTTATCATGTTGATTCTTCCTTAATCTTTATAATTATCTTTGCTCATTATTATTGAATAAGATTAAGGGCATATTTTTCCTCTATTGAGATGTTCAGACTTCTTCCACCATCCCTACTCTTAAGGAGTGTTGAGCCATCCTCTGTATATAAATAGGAAAGTGCTATGGCCACCAAACCAGGGATATGATCCAAGAGGCATATCAGAAAAATAAAAAATTCCTTGAAATAGGAGGTCTCATCACGAGCCGACCTGTCCACCTTTCACTCCTTCCTAGTGAATGGCATTGTGATTCATCGGGTAACCAAGCCAGCACAATGGCCTCCATTCTGACATCACACAACACTTTCCTAGGCATACATAAAGGATTATGGTTCCAAGGGTGAAACAAGCAACTTTGTCAAGGTTATGAACACCTGTGGGCAACAGAGCTCTGCTGATGGTATTGAAGTCATATTTTTCATACACCAATAGTCATTATAAACCATTTTCTTAGATATTTATCTTGATTTCAAATGAGATTATGTTATATAACCCTTTCAAACCTCTTACACATGAAATATCGGTTATAAATCAATCATAATGGTTAAAGTGGATAATGGCCGCATAGGCATTTTTACTTATGTCAGCTATCCTCTCCCCTATTTTTCACATTATTTCATATCATTTCTATATCTATTTGCTATTTTCATCATAAGCCTCGATTTCAATAATTTTCTACTTTTGCAATCATGTCATGAATATATACACCATTCCATTTTTTTTCTGTATGGTTGTCGTCCAATATGTTGATCCTCCATTTGCTGGTCGAGGACGACCTATAACATTTCAAAGGGGCGCAGGTGATCTCCAAAATACACTGCCAGACGTGTCAATTCCTTATTTGGAGGTACTACGGATCCATTAGATCTTGGAAATAGCAAGTTTAATGATACTGACATTTTCCAATATGCGCAACTTGTTGTTCCATTGTAATTTCTGTGTTTGTTTTTACTCTATAAAAATTAACAATGTGCTAAGCTTGAACAAAATGGGAGGTAGAGAAATACGCAGTGAACCACAAGTGCTGATATTTTCCAACGCTGCACGAGTAATTCTAGAAAGAGCAGGATGGATCAATTACCTTACACGGATACAATAGTCCAATGAAAGTGTGGCCATTGAATTTCCGCAGAATTTGCAGGAAGATTATTCCATGGTGAGGGGAAGGCGAATAATGGTAACAGAGGCACTAATTGCTGAAATATCTAGACTACCGGCATTCGAACCAGTATCGAGCAAGAAAAAATTAAGACTTTAAGATGCCATAGCCATATTCCAAGACGAAGGACAAAACCTTACCATCAAAGGAAAAGGAGTCCTGCCTGCAACCCTGGGAGAACCATGGGAAAAATTAGCTAGCATAGTGCAAAGCTACATCACATGAGATGGGAGAAAGGATGTGGTAAGACCACGCCATCTCAAATTATTAGCAGTATTAAGAGAGAAATGTGTTGTAAATTTGTCTGCATCTTTAATTTATTTATTACATGACATTGCTCGGAGTATAAGGAAATCACATCATACATAAATGGTAGTAAGTCATCATGCTTTAATTCGATTAATAGTCAATCATAGTCTTGCTTAGTAGAAATCTAGTTGTGAAGAATTGGTATTTTCAATAGACGAAGGATTGGCCTTACCAGCCCCGAAAAGAAAAAGAACCACCAGCACATCAACCAGATCGCAGAAACACAGACCGTCCCTTAGATTGAGGAAAAGCAAGGGAATGTTGGGAAATATCCAACATAACAGTAGCCAACCCTTAGAAATACTGGACTCCGAGGATGAGAAACCCCCACAACTCGAAGGAGGGGAAAATATGGAAGAAGAATGGGAAGAAGAATTGGAAGAAGAAATGGAGGAAGAAACGGAGTGCTTTGGTGCAATTCCACTACAAAATCCATTGCAGGAAGACGAATTGGCCCAAATTTTGGCCAATGTGGGTGAGTATATTCAACCACAGAGCCTGCTCAACCTCAATATTGAGGTAGAACAATCACAAGAATATTCTGGTCACAGTGAGAGTGCATCTGAGGAGATGAATGATGAGGAAGAAGAAAAAGGGAAATCACCGGAACACTCTGCTCACAGCGAGAGTGTATCTGAGGAGATCAATAACGAAGAAGAAGTAGAAGTAGAAGCCACCTGGGAAATAGCAGATCAAACTAGGGTTACCTCCCCTGAGAAACCTAATCAGGAGGACGAAAACACTGAAGAAGTGTTCCAAACAGAAAATATGGAAATAAGTCAGGGCGAGGGTACAATCCTTGAAGAACAAAGCCCAGGTCCAAGAAAAGGAACAGTTGTTCCTTCAAAGAAGAAGATGAATGAAATCAAGAGGCTACAAAAGGAACAACAAAGGCTACTGAATGTAATAAAACAACTCAGACAACATATAAGGGCCCTAAAAATGGGGAAAATCTCAAAAAGAACCACAAGAACAAGAAATGTAGCCACCCAAACAAAACCCCATAAAATAAAGGCCACGGGGATTCAAACGGAGCCCATATCCATTCAGGACAGCAAGGAATAGCATGCGGCTATTACAGATGCAGCGGACCAAATAGAAGATACACCAGTCTGTAATAAGAATGTCCAAACAGAGGCACTATCCTCTAGCATCATGACTAACTAGACAAAAGGGACCTAGATTGTAGGAACCAAATGTCACAATAAGAAGATCCAGGTAGATCTTCAACCAAAAAGTGTTTCGACGGACAATGATCCTTGGATAGTGAAACTCCAAGAGGATCTATCACAGGCTCAGCAGACGATAGGAAAACTCACAGAAGAGACCGTTCCTCTGGAGAAATACCAAAAGTTACAGCAGCAATTTGATAACATCAATACATCATAGAGTGAGGCCTTTGATAAATGTCGGAAGGTAAAGGAAAAAGTTGAAAAGGTAACAAATAAGCTAAACACAATCATAAGCCGAATGGATACCCTCTGTTTTCTATATACTAATGTTCTAGCTTGTAGGGCACCTACCAAAAATTATGCTTTTTTTTGTTAGAAAGGTATTTACAGTTAAAAATTAAGGCTATCAAGGCAAGGGTAGCTATAGAGTTAAAAACTATTGATGATTTCGTAAACTGCTATAAACATTATGGAGTGAAAGTCCAACGATTGCTATGTGAATTTTATTTGCATAATTTTTTGTTGGAGGAGGAAATGGAAAAGAATATCAGTCCTTTTGTGGTTGATATCCAGTTTCAAGCATTCATTTCATTTGCTATTAACCAGTTAAAATGGCTCAAGGCCCATAACACCTTTCAGAGACAAGAAAACGGGTTAGACCTTGGGGTAAGGGGTGAACCAGAAAACCCATTACAACTGTGGGATAAGCATAGAAGCTTAATGAGAAAGAAGGGTATCATCTAGACATTGGGACCCATTCATAAATCAGTTGTCCAGCAAGGGGTAGAATACTTCCTATCCATCAAAGACCCTGCCATAGCAGCAACTAAACTCCAATAGAAGACTTCCAATCGAAATATCCAGGATAGAGAACCCTTCAATTATAAAAATTTTAAATTAATTACTGATCACCTGGTTACCTATAGTAACCTCATCTTGAGAGAAGGTCCACTTTGGCTAGGTTGTAGATTTTGAAGCCCCATTATCTGGTATCCTGTAGCAGGGTATAAGGCTATATACAAATTTCTTAAGGGGCAGACAGGAGCTATTTTTGAATTTTTAGCTGCAAATCATGGTCTTAGACCACTTCATGAAAATCCCTCTCTAGCCTATTCCCTAACTGCCTTATATGTAAATTACATGGTTTTCATGAGGACATGAAAAAGGGTAAGTAGGGGGGTGTGTTGAGTGATGGAAAAGGTATGCATTTGCCATTTATTTCTTTATATTTTCCTTTGAATCATAACTCCTTTACATTATAAAATGGTAATATGTTAAAGAATTATGATAGAATTAAGGAGATTTGTGATTAATACAAAATAACTAATTATTGTCTTTTTTATACAAAAAGTGAAGGGAATAGAAAATCATTATTCAGAAGGTAAAGACAAAAGCAAGGCAATTGTTGTTCCTCCATTAGGAAACCATGTCCAGACAAGAAGAATGAGACTGGAGCATGCAACTCGGGAAAAGATGGAGAAAATAGAGTGGTTGCACAAGAGGACAAGAAAACAACTGAAGATGGAAGATTAAGTGAAGTGGATCGCTACTTTAAAATGTTATCTATAACCTTGAAGTATTTGCCTGCCCATTATAAATGGGGCAGCGATTGTAAGACAAAAGGAGGATTTTATTTTCAGAATTACTATTGTAATTTCAACTTTGATCATTGACTCTCTTTGAGGAGCGATAGTTGTAACTCTACCATATATGATTAATATATAACTCAGTTTCTGTTCCATTATCTGATCCTGGAGTAAACGCAACAGTGCTTCCCTGGTGGCTAAGGGCCTGGCCCTGGTGGATCCACTTGCTTCTTGTATCACTATTTTATAATTGCTGTCATGTGTGGTTTGATTTCCTTTGCATTTCCTTAATTTTCTTTATTCGGTAATCTTATGTTTCTGAACATCTCGCTCAATTACTCTGTTACATCAATATTGTAATTAGACTACATTGATAACATGATTTTTATTCATAACTCAATGTCATGCTGTTCCCTTTGAAACAATATTGCGCTGTCTAGTTTAGATTCTGTTGTTCACTCACAACCGCTACTGTTGTTCATTTAATTGTTGTTCAATTATAATCACGATTGCCATTCCTTTATACCTATGGTCAATGTTCACTCTTCCAGAATAAGATTACTAATTCTATTACTTTATAGTCACTATGTGTTTACACTTAATGAGATTTGTTGTTCCTTTATTATCTGAAGATTTCTGTTTAGTTCATTTCAGTTAAAGATTGTTGTTCGGTTCATTTCGTCAAAGGATTCATTTCTGTAGATTAATATTTGTTGTTCAATCTTTTCAATAGACTTAGTTGTTGTTCCTTTTCTGCAAGGATTTGCTTTCATCTTTTAATTGATAGTGCAGCAAGTGTATTTTAGTAAGCATTTCCAATCGAATTGTTATTATTTGCTTTAGTGTGGATTGTAAGATCTACAACTGTAAATAACATTGACTATCGTTGTCTAAGTTCTCATATTGGAGGTACTATTTATGATTGATTTCATTTATATCAATTGAAAGAGGAAAGAGTTATCACTACTGCATCCTTGATTGATAAATTGCTATAGTTTTCTGAATGAATGATTTAAGTTTCAGAGCATTAAGGTTTCTTCTAATAACAAGTAGATTCTATTTCTAGCATCCATTTACTCTTGTATTTAGCTCTATATTGCAAACTAGAAAACATTACTCTTAAATCAAGTGACCGCCTTAGACTAAGTACACTCTTGAGATAAAAAATCGTACCTAGATTGATAATTAATGTAGGGTAAATAGGGGTTAAAAAGACACCTTTTATCGCTCAACACTTGGTGCCTGGTAAGCCGCTTGCCCTGGTGAAGGAGTTGGCCTACTTTGACAACTTGATATAGTTGGATCCTTTGTTGTCGAGTGTTCTTGATCTGGGTGTCCATGATTTGATCATTTTTTGCTTGTTCCATGTAGTCTGGATTTAACTGTAGGTGTGAGTTATTCTTCAATGTCTTATGTGTTGAACAATGGTGAAAGTATGGTCGAAGGTAGTCCACATTGAACATTGGGTGTAGGCCAAGGAATGGGGGAATGCTGAGCTCAAATTCATTGTCTCCCACAACCTTGGTAATGGTGTAAGGACTATATTGGAGTGGTCTCGATATCCGATAGGCTTCGTAAGGATTTACTTTTACAAATGCAACTAGACTTTGTCGCCCACTTGAAACTTGTGTGGCACCGGATGTTGATCATGTCCCTGCCTGTACTTGGCATTTGATTTCTCCAGAATTTCATGGACCTACTGGTGGATGTGTTGGATCTTCTCAATGAAGTTGTTTGCCTTATCGGCTTTGGATTGGACATGAGCTTAATCTACCTGAATGGCTACAAATGGTATGGCCACATCAATGGGACATATTGCCTAGAATCCCAAGCCCATTTGAAAAGGTTTGTGGCCATTCCAGCTGTGGAGAGCCCGATTATAGTTGTGCTAGATATAGGGGAGGCTCTCATCCCATGTGCGTGGATGCTTTGAGTTTTACATGTGTAGAATGTGTACGATCATCCTAATGATGACCTCTGTCTGGCCATCAGTTTGGGGATGGAAAGTTATGGACTTAGTGAGCTTGGTGTCCAACATCAACTAGAGACTGGACCAAAATGTATTGCGGAACCTGTTGTTCTGATCTAAGATGATAGACTGTCGGATCCAAAAGTGTACCGACACTCGTTCAAAGAAGAGTTTAGCAATTTCTTCTATTGTGATATTCCTCTTGCAGGCCACCATAATGGCCATATTCTAGAATCTGCCGACAACCAGAAAAACACAGTCATTGAGATGTTTAGTATAAGGAAGATCAGACATGTAATCCATGGAGATGAATTCCCAAGGTCAACTAGGGGTAGGCAATGGAGTATAGAGGCCTTGCTTCTTGATGTTTGGTTTGGCAATGGCGTAGACACTGTAGGATCTAATGTACTTCTCGACATCCTATCAAAGATTCAGCTAATAGAAATACTTCTGCAGTATTGCCACTCTTTTTTCTCAACCCCGAAATGCCCAACAGCTCGACTGTAGTGCACTTCCCAAATCATCTCGGCATGCTTTCTTGAAGGAACACAAAGGTGTCCCAGGTGGCATAACATGGCATCTTGGAGGTGAAAATATTGAGCTTGTTGAACCTCCAAGAGCATCTGGTATGTCTGGCCAAATTCTTGGTCGCTCTTGTAGAGAAGTGGCCAATGAGAAGTCTCATGCCCATAATAGTTGAGCACAGTGGTTAACACTATGATCGGTGATTGGTTGAGGCAGTCTGCAACAGTATTGTTGCTGAACTTCTTATACTTGATATTCAAATGGAATTGTTGTGGGTGTGTGGACCACTACTGATGGCGATCATTTTGCAACTTCCCTTGTATTTGTATGAACTATAGGGATCAGTGGTCTATGTGGATGATCATTTCCTTCCCCAAAATGTAATACTTCCATTGTCGGCAGGCCTACACAAGGGAATACATCTCTTTTTCATAAGTGGGATAATTACGGACTATTTTTAAAAGTGTCTCACTATGCTATGCCACTGGATGCCCCTTTTGAGTAAGGACTACCCCAATAGCATATTCAAAGGCATCAGTCTCGATCTCAAATGGTTTTTGCAAGTCTGGTAATGTGAGCACTGGTGCAGAGCAGAGGCAATGTTTCAGCTCTGCAAATGCCTCCTATTGAGATTCAGACGAAAATAATTTTTCTTTTGCTCCTCCCTTGGTGACCTGAGTCAAGGGCCAAGTGATATGAGAGAACCCCAACACGCACTTGTGGTAGGAATTGGTAAGACCCAGAAAGTTGTGGAGCTCTATCAAAGTGGTAGGGGTAGACCAATCCCTAATGACTTGGATCTTGGCTGGATCCACATGCACCCCCCCATTCAACAATAATGTATCCCAGATACTCAACCTGGGTCATGCCAAAAGTCAATTTCTCCAAATTGGCAAACAACTTGTGTTGTCATAGTGTTTGGAGAACTTGTCAGATGTGGTGGAGGTGCTCTTTCCAACTTTGGTTGAAGATTAGGATGTCATCCAAGTATACCACTACAAATGAGTTGGCGAATGGCCACAAGATGTCATCCACCAGCCTCATGAAGGTTGCAGGAGCATTCGTCAACCCAAAAGGCATAACCAACCATTCGAAAAGACCCTCCTTGGCTTTGAAGGTAGTCTTCCACACATCGAAGGATTCGATTGGTACCTAGTGGTAGCCAGACTTCAAGTCGATCTTGCTAAAATACTTTTTCCCCTTGAGTTGGTCCAGAAGGTCATCAATTTGTGGGATTGGGTACCTATTCCGGACAATGATCTTGTTTAGCACCCGATAGTCAATACAGAGTCTCCAAGTCCCATCTTTCTTCTGTACCATCATGATCAGTCTCCCACAGGGAAATGAACTCGGCCGGATGTGACCTTTCTACAGTAGCTCTTGAATCTGCCTCTTGATTTTTCGGCTCTCCAGAATGGAGCACTGATAGATTGTTCCATTGGGAAACAGAGCAACTGGGGTTAGATCGATGGAGTGCTTGACCTGACAGTGCAGAGGCACCCCTACAAGGGAGGTGAAGATGTCCTCATACTCCTCCAAAACCTTGCCCATATCTTTTTATCATGCGGAGGGGCTTTGTCTCAAGGTCTCGGCCACCGTCTTATTCTTTCCCAAAGAGCATATCATCAGAAAAACAAATTTACCAGTTTTGGAAATAAGAAAGCTACATCATTTTGCAGTAACCAAATAGATGGTGGTAAGTGGTGCTACCTCTGGTATCCTGTACAACTTATTTCCTAAGGTAACAATAAAAATGTGAGGCCTTGACTCATACATAGCATGTTGCTTCCATAAGTATGGTTGGCCTAATGATACATTACAAAAATCAAGGGGAGAAACATCACATAATACCTCATCCGTGAAGGGCTTGATGTTTTATGGAAGGCGACACTGTTGGCTCACCTGAAGATCCCATCCTTGGTGAAGCCACTAGATGGTGTATGGTTGTGGGTGTGTTCTGGTTGGTAATTCCAGCCATTTCATGACCTCTACTGAAATAAGGTTCTTTTGTCTCCCGTTGTCGACAATGAACTGCAGCGAGGAACCCTTTACCCATATCTAGGAGTGGAAGAGGCACTCCTCCTCCTCTAGATATATGGGTTCCTCCTTCTGTATCTTTGTGGTGGAAATAGTGGCATTCGGTTGTGCATCGATAACCTGCTTTGCTTTGTCATTCCCCTTGTTAGGCTCTGAATCAGATTCGAAACATGCATCTGATTCTGTAGGCTTCAGCTCAGCCACTATTGATTGCTTGGCCCGACTCTCACTTGTGTTGTGAGTGGAGCTTTTATGGAACTTACACCACTTTCCCATGTCCTTCTTCGGCTTCATGGTGTTGTTCTTTTCTTAGGCAAGTTGTCTTTTACTACCCCACCTTGGATTTTTTCCTTTGTTCTATGGTTTGGGGGCACCTTTCCCTTACTTTAGATTCACAGATCCAAAGTCTCGCTTATTTTTTTTAAACTTATGCTCGATCTTGACAGCGTATCAGTACGTCATGCCAAGGGAGGAGATGTCTAAGAACTCCATCTCATCTTGGATGTACCTATGTAAGTAGTCGTGGTACTTGAGTGTCAAATATTTCTCATTATTATTGATACCCAACTTCGTGTGAAGGGTATGAAAAACATTGGTAAACTCTGGCACATCTTGGTTCCTTCCCTACCGCAATGTCGTCCACTTTATTTATTTATTCTCATAGCTCTCGACAGGGTAGTACTACCCCTCGATGGAGTCCTGGAATGAATTCCAAGTGGGAATGACTGAAAACATTGAGGTCATACTTTCATCCTTCTGCTTACAGTAGGTTTCCCACTAATCCTTGACATGGGGGCGCTTTGAGAAGAGAAAAAGTAATTTTTTCTTAGCTGGAAAAATCATGAATAGAAAAATATCCTTCTAGCAGATTTAAACATTTATCTATGGTGTTTACATCTATCTGGACCTTAAATATGGGAATGTAAAGATTTACTTGTACCTAAAAAGGACTGGAGCCTCCAAAGTGGCTGTTGGATGTGGATGCACCGCTGTGGGAAACCGTTGAAGGATCTGGGAAAATTTATCAATCATCGTGTTCCTTTGTCTCTTGAGGGCCTCCTCGAGCAATATTATGATAGAACTCTTGCTCCCTTGTCTTTATTTTCTTCCCCCATGGGCGGTCGTCAGGGTTTGCGAGGCTGATCTTGCAAAGGTTCAACCAGATTGAGCCCTAACTCTTTATATCCCAACCTTGTCGGGGACATGCAAAGAAAAACAGAGAAAGAGTAGATTGCTCTGATACCACTTATCTAGATTTAAGCAAGAACGCAACAAATTATAGATATAACCATAAATATAGATATGCAATAGAAATAACAGTTCATTTCATTAACATGAAACACTGAAATATGCTTACAAACAAAATGGGAATAATACTAGCTCAGGCGATGGTAGCTTATCTCTTAAAAGAGATGTGGTGACTACATGCCTCTGAACATTGTGTTACAATGAGGCTCAAAGGCCTATTTATTATTGAGAAACAATGGATAATCCTAAACATCCAAAAACTTAACCCTAGGAGATGAAGCGCCAAACTATGGGCCCCGTTTGGGTAAATTGGTACATCAACTTCCCAGGGTCGTAACTTTCATATACGATATTCATTTGATGCGCACAATACCTCGTTAGAAATATTTACCTGATGATGATAAATTTTGAATGGCCAACAACAAAAAAAGATTGATGTTGGCCCCAGTTCCAAAAAAAGTTGTTCAGGGCCTCAAAACAGCTCCGGAAGTTCACGACCCGAAAAACTGCAAAAAAAAAGTAATTTGTGCTACAAATAAAGAAACTAGAAAACTAAAAGAAACAATGGTGAGGGTCCAAGTGGAATAAGTGGGTGGCCACCAATATCCACCTGTACCATTCCCCCTCCCCTTAGGAAGCAATGGTCCCCATTTCATTGAGTTCCTGCATGAGATGAGGAAACTTCTCTTCAACTTGGTCCCTGATGAGCCACTTTCCCTTGTGAAGGAGTTGGCCTAATTTGATAGCTCAATATAGTTAGATCCTTTTCTGTTGGGTGTTCTTGATCTCCATTTCCATGATCTGATCAATTGTGGCTTGTTCCATGCAGTCTAGATTTAACTTTGTAGGTGTGATCTGTTCCGCAATGTCTGATGTGTTGAGCAATGGTGGGAAGTATGGTCGAAGGTGGTCCACATTGAACACTGGGTGTAGGCCAAGGAATGGGGTAATGCTAAGCTCAAATGCATTATCTCCCATAACCTTGGTAATTGTGTAAGGACTATATCAAAGTGGTCTGAGTTTCCAAAAGGCTATGGTAAGGCATTCCTTCTGCAAATCCAACCAGACTTTGTCACCCACCTGAAACTTGTATGGCACTCGATGTTGATCATGTTCCTGCTTGTACTTGGCATTTGATTTCTCCATAATTTCATGGACTTGTTTGTTGATGTATTGGATGTGCTCAATGAAGTTTTTTTTCCTTATCTGCTTCAGACTGGACATGAACCGAATCTACTTGAGTAGTTGTAAATGGTATGGCCACATCAGTGGGACATAGTAGTTAGAGTCCCAAGCTTGCCTGAAAAGGGTTGTGGCATGTTGAGCTATGGAGAGCCCGGTTATAGTTTTGTTAAACATAGGGGAGGCTCTCATCCCATGTACATGGACGCTTTGAGTTGTACATGCATGACATGTGTATGATCATCATGTTGATGACCTCTATCTGGACATTAGTTTGGCAATGGAAAGCTATGGACTTAGTGAGCTTGGTGTCCAACATGACCAGATACTAGACCAAAATGTACTGAGGAACTTGTTGTCCTGATCTGATATGATAAATTGTGGGATCCCAAAGTGTATCCACACTCGTTCAAAGAAGAGTTTAGTAGAGGCTTCTATTGTGACATTTTTCTTGTAGGCTGCCATAATGGCCATCTTTGAGAATCTGTCGATGATTACAAAAACACAATTGCTGCCCTATCTCTATAGAAGGAATACATCACATGTAATCCATGGAGATGGATTCCCAAGGTAGACTAGGGGTAGGCATTGGAGTATAGAGGCGTTTCTTCTTGATGGTTGGTTTGGAAATGGTGTAGACAGTGCAGGATCTGATGTACTTCCCGACATCGTGTCAAAGATTCGGCCAATAGAAATACTTTTGTAGTATTGCCACCATTTTCTCAACCCTGAAATGCCCAGCAACCCAGTTGTAGTGTGCTTCCCAAATCATCTTGGCACGCTCGCTTGAAGGGACACAAAGGTGTCCCAGGTGGCATAACAGGGCATCCTAGAGGTGAAAGTTTGGAACTTGCTGACCCTCCAAGAGCATTTGGTATGTGTGGCTGAATTCTTGGATGATTTTTGTAGAGAAGTAGAAGTCTCGTGCCCACAAGATTTGAGCATGGTGGTTAATGCCATGAACAGTGATCGGATGAGGTAGTCTACAACATTATTGGTGTTGCCCTTCTTATACTTGATATTCAAATGGAATTGTTGCAGTATATGGACCACTTCTGATGGTGATCATTTTGCAACTTCCCTTGCATATGTATGAACTGCAGAGGTCGGTGGTTTGTGTGGATGACCATTTCCTTCCCCAAAATGTAATGCTTCCATTGTTGGTAGGCCTACATAATGGAACATATCTCTTTGTCATAAGTGGGATACTTTTTACTATTTCTAAAAGTGTCTCATTGTGATATGCCACTGGATACCCCTGTTGAGTAAGGACTGCCCCAATAACATAGTCAGAGGCATCTGTCTTGATCTCAAATGGTTTTTGCAAGTCTATTAATTGAGCACTGGTGTAAAGAAAAGGTAATGTTTCAAATATATGAATGCCTCCTGTTGAGATTCATACCAAAAGAATTTTTCTTTCACTCCTCCCTTGGTGACTTGACTCAAGGACTAAGTGATATTAGAGAACCCCAACACGAACCTGCAGTAGAAATTGGCAAGACCCAGAAAGCTATGAAGCTCTGTCAGAGTGGTAAGGGTTGGGCAATCCCGAATGACTTGTATCTTGGCTGGATCCACATGCACCCCCATTCCTCAATAATGTATCCCAGATACTGAACCTGGGTCATGCCAAAAGTTCATTTCTCCAAATTCCCACATAGCTTGTGTTTTTGCAATGTTTGGAGAACCTGTCGGATGTGGTGGGCATGCTCTTTCCAACTCTTGCTGAAGATCAGGATGTCATCCAAGTATACCACTACAAATGAGTTGGTGAATGGCTGCAAGATGTCATCCATCATCCACATGAAGGTTGGAGGAGCATTCTTCAACCTGAAAGGCATAATTGACCATTCAAAAAGGCCCTCCTTGACTTTAAAGGAAGTCTTCCACACATCAGAGGGTTCGATTGGTACCTAGTGATATCAAGACTTCAAGTTGATCTTGCTGAAATATTTCCCCCCTTGAGTTGGTCCAAAGGGTCATCAATCCATGGGATTGGGTACCTATTATGGACAGTGATCTTGTTTAGCACCCGATAGTCAATACAGAGTCTCCAAGTCCCATCATTTTTCTATACCAACATGATCGGGCTCCCACAAGGAGATGAACTCAGTCAAATGTGACCTTTCTGCAACAACTCCTGAATTTGCCTCTTGATTTCATCATTCTCTAGAACAAAGCACTGATAGATTAGTCCATTGGGAAACAACACACCTTGGTCCAGATCGATGGAGTGCTTGACCTGACAGTGCAGAGGCACCCCTGTGGGGGAGGTGAAGATGTCCTTGTACTCCTCCATGACCTTGTCCATTTGTTGTTCTCGTGTGGAGGGGATCTATATGGAGGTCGTGACCATTGTATTCTTATTTCCCTAAGGATGTATCATCAGTAAAAAGAATTCTTGATTTTTGAAATGAGCTTACTACATTGTTTTGCAGTAACCAAAGAGATGGTGGTAAGCGGTGCTACCTCCGATATCCTATACAACTTATTTCCCAAGGTAACATTCACAGCTCGAGGGCTTGACTCATACACATCATGTCACTTCCACAAGTGTGGTTGTCCTAATAATACATCACAAACATCATGGGGACAAACATCACACAATACCCCATCCATGAAGGGCTTGATGTTTTATGGAAGGCGACACTGTTGGCTCACGCGAAGATCATGTCCTTGGTGAAGCCACCCGATGGTGTATGGTTATAGGTGTGCTATGGTTAGTAAGCCCAGATGCTTCACGACCTATGCTGAAATGAGGTTCTTTTGGCTCCCGCTATCAACACTGAACTATAGCGAGGAACCCTTTACACACATCTGGGAGTGGAAGAGGCAGTCCTCCTCATTTGGATCTTTAGGTTCCTCCTTTTTGAACTTCGTGGTGGCAACAGTGGCATTGGATTTTGCATCAATAATCTGCTTCCCTTTGTCATTCCCCTTGTATGGTTATGAATTAGAGTTGGAACATGCATTTTATTCTATAGCCTTCAGCTCAGCCACCAATGACTACTTGGCCCAACACTCACGTGTGTTGTGAGTAGATCTCTTATGGAACTCACACCACTTTCTCGTGTCCTTCTTTGGCTTCATAGTGTTTTTCTTTGCTTGTGAGTTTGGTTGGCTTTTTTAGGCTTCCCCACCTTGGATTTTTCCTTTGTTCTATGGTTTGGGGGTAGCTTTCCCTTACTTTGGATTCGAAGATCCAAAGTCTTGCTTCTTATGTTTAAACTTCTGCTCGATGTTGACAGCATATCGGTACACCGTGCCAAGCGAGGAGATGTCCAAGAACTCCATCTTGTTCTAAATGTACCTATGTAGGTAGTCATGGTACTTGAGTACCAAATTTTTCTTAGAATCCTTGATACCCAACTTCATGCAAAGGGTATGAAAAACATTGGTAAACTCTTGCACATCTTGGTCCCTTCCATGCCGCAGCATGGTCCACTTTATGTATTTATCCTCATAGCTCCCGACAGGGTAGTACTACTCCTTGACGACATTCCAGAATGAATTCCAAGTGGGAGGGACTTCACAGTAGGTTTCCCACTAGTCCTTGATGTAGGGGGTGGCTTTAAGAAGAGAAAAAGTAATCTTTTCCTGGCTGGAACAATCATGAATCGAAAAATATCCTTCTAGCAGATTTAACCATTTATCTACGGTGTCTGCATCTATTTGGATGTCAAATATGGTAATGTCAAAATTAACTTGTATCTTAAAAGGAGTGGAGCCTCTAGAGTGGTTGTTGGATGTGGATGCACTGCAAGTGGGAAACCATTGAGGAATCTGGGCAACTTTATCCATCATCGTGTTCCTATGTTTCTCAAGGGCCTCCTCGAGCAATATTTTGATAAGACCTCCTGCTCCCTCATCTTTCTTTTCTTCCCCCATGGGTGGCCATTGGGGTTTGCAAGGCTGGTGTTGCAAAGGTTCAACCAGATTGAGCCATAACTCCTTATATCCTGACCTCGTTGGGGACATGTAAAGAAAATAGAGAAAGTGCAGACCTTAGGGATTAAGAGGGATTAATGGTTAGGATATCTGAATTTGAGCATTTATCTAATTAAAATTCCTTCATTTTAAAAATAAGTTCTATGTCTTTACGACAGAGATAACTGCTTCTTCTCAGTGTGTCACCATTTTTGTAGTGAAAGCACAACACCCCCATTTTATTCTATCATACTAGACATGGGGATCGCTTTTTGCATTGCACGTAGGATTTGAGTGTGCTTGCATCATTTCAAGTCTAATTTTATTTTTATTTACCTAAGTTTGATTAAGTTATTTTTTAATAAACTTTGTAAATAATTTTTTCATTTAATCATCTTAATTATTTAGATTAATGAATAAATAGCCCTCGAGAGCAAAAAGTGTTCATAGGATTTAGGCCTTAATAATTAAAAAAGTGGTGATTATATATTAGAGATATTGGAGCTTTGACATCATAGGAACCCTTTTAGAATTACCTGATGTCAAAACCCCGATTCATATATATGTGGCAAACCCTTTTTACAATACTTCAGAGTATTAATTCAAACATATCATACGTCTTGGCCCCATTTATCACTGGATGTATTTTATTGGAAAGAGGACTAACTAAAATAACACATGCCACATAACCTTCCTCCGCTCCCTTATATAAAAAAATCCCATATCGGATTTTGTTATGTGTTACCACTCAAAACCTCCAATCTCCAAACTCTGATATATCATTTTGACAATCTCCCTTTAATATCACATTTTTCTGATTTCCAATTTCTCCAATCATTGATATCCCTAAAGGCCTCTACTCCGATATGCCGATAATTATTCACTTTCGATCTCTGACTTTCGATAGTCGATAAGTTCCAACCTCTGACATACTATACCTTTTATATCTAGACTCGATATAGTTATTAAAAAGAGTTGATTCTGATATCACATCCAATCCATATCAGAGCTACCTATATCGCAAATATTTCATGTTGTCTCATTTTAAAAGTTTCGATATGCTTACTTCTGATACCACTTGCCTCTTTCCACTTGTCATTTTGATATGGGGCCTATTATAATTATTAAAAGGTCTATTTTCAATGGTTTTGCAGGAAGTTTGTTGTGTTTAGATTTCAAGTTTATTTTCAGCTAAGTTTAATAATAGAACTAATAAGCTCTGTTTGACTGAAATAGGGATGAACCTAGGGTCGATAAGCAGGAAGTATCAATTCGATCTGGGATTTCTAAACACTCTCTCTCATGTGGCACAATGCAATTCTAAAATGGGATGATTGTTGTAACAAAAAATAAATAAGGCCAACACGTGGGCAACAAATCAAACCTTCAACTAAAGAGCATCACTTCATTGCAACGATTTCCAGATTTGACTTTCCATTTCTCGAGAGAATTAGAGGATACTGTTAGCTCTATAAATTTGTATAAATACCCCTAAGTTCAATCCTATTAAAAGGGGGTTGTGATCCGCACACAGGGGCATTCTTTGTAATAATTTGATTTGTGCTTTCACACTATTGTACAACGCAGAGAGTTTTATTGTAGAGATTGTAGAGAAGTTATGGTTTTGTTATAAAGGGACATTGTATTATTGCAAGCACTTTCATTAAGGGTCAAAGTTACTCTTAGAATTGTGGTAATAAATTTTTGACATAGTTTTAATTAATTCTTCTTCTTGTGTATTATTACCAACATGCAGGATTATCGTCTCACTGTTAAAGTTTCATCTTTTTTTCTAATCTTTATTCTAAACAATGTTATGTTTATTTGATATTATGCACTATTTTTGTGTCATTGACATTTTGCTATTGAAACTTTGTTAAAGTTATCTTTGCAAGGTAGAATGAGATCATAATCAATCTTAATTCATTGAAGTATTCCTGTGGTGACTAATAACTACTATTATTCATTTACAGTTATTTTACTTTCACTTGTATTAGTTTTTTTTTGTGTAAGCTTGGTAGTACTTCCTTTTTCTATTAATTATATATAGGCTGGTAACAAAAAATGTGTCAAGTCGCCCCAACCTTCCCGAGGGAAACTAGGTCTATTGGCCACCGATCAGCATCATATGCCATCCAAGATTTAAATTGTTTGAGAATATCCATCCATGCTAAATATACTACTGTATATATTGTATACTTAATCTTGTGACTTTTAAATAAATGTTATCCGACCAGATGAACATAAAACCAAAAAATATTTTTTTCTAATCTACTTCAGTCATCAGATGACTCAATAGGGGTTGTGGGTCCTTTGCACTTGACCCGAGCACTTCATTCTTCAGCAAGGTTTGAATTTTTTTTTTTCAATTCGGCCAAAATAGACATTCTGATAATATTGTTGTACCTGCACCACCTGAATCTCCTTTTGGATGTCCTTTAGACATGGATCCTCTTGATGAGCTTGCATTAGTTCTTCCTACTCCCTATGTGTTGTCATGGCCGTGAGCATCAGGTTCTTCATTACCCAGTACAATTCGACTGTCTCTCTAAACAACATTTGTTGGCCTCTAGTGTGCCCTAGATCTATGAGCAAGGGATCCCATTCCTCCGTTGGAAGCAATTCTATCGCAGCCTTGGCATTTAGCTCTACCTCACATGTTGAAATTATGGCTTTAACCTGAGCTAGAGTTCCTCAATGGTATGCATGAATTAGGTTCTGCATGCTTTCCTCTCCAGTTTTCCTCCCCCTTTTCGCTAGGTCTTTCTCGCCAAAGCCACCAGCACCTTAATTTTAATTTTTATCTGTTTTCTAGCCCGATGGCCCCCTTTTCTTCTCAACCTCAATTCTACATTCACCATTCTGATTTCCTTCTGAAATTCTTCCAACCTTTACCCCTCTCTAGTTCTTTCCTGCTCCTAGTATCGGAGTGTTGTAGTCAGAGTGGAAAAAGAGCTAGATAAACCTATAAAAGTATCATAAGTAAAAGCATTATAACTAGTCCATTTTTCATTCGTGGCCTTCAGGCTTTCCATGTGAATCATCTTTACAGAATTACAAATTCAAATTTGCAGGAGATGACCCAGGTATCCCCCAGTCCCTTCCCATCTTTCCTTCATCCTCACTATGTGCAACAGTAAGAGATTCTCTTCACTCCACCGCTTGGTTCCCCCCTTTGATAAGTCGACCAACTGGGTTCCAGGATAAGGTCCAACGACACCCAAGTTTGCTAATAAACAAGGCTTCAGGTAACAAAAACAATAAATGCATAAGTTTGGCTCGATTCTAGCAGAAATTGCAAGCCCACTGGAGTCAGGATACCCTGACTCCTCCCTCCTACCCCTAAGGATTTTGATGCTACCCTGCAGTCTGACTTGAACCAGAATGATTGAGAGAGATGTTCAGAGCATACCCAAAGTTCCCCCCTGGTCTATCTTATAGGCCTATACCCAACCATATCGCCATTTCCACCAGATTGTATTTGCCATGGCCGAATTACTAGTTGAACTGTGGTTCCAGTCACCCACCTCCCTATTGTTGCCTTGCTGCTTCTCCAGATTACCCGAGAACCACATTGAGACCAGTTGGTCGAGCTTACCAAAACTAAGGTTCCCCACAACTCCTTTCCTACCCCCTTGGGTTTACATGTCTCCCACTAACCAGACTACCCAGACTAAGCATATCTTCAACTTCCCATACCCCCCTCACACCCCCGCTAGTTCTGGAGACTACCAAAGTGTCACAGGCTCTCAAGGGAGCCTCGGCCACTTCTATATCCCAATCTATGGGTTTTCACTGTGGCCATTGCAAATTTCATTACCCAGGAGCCGAGATTCACTCCTATCCCTCCATGGATCCCCTTATTCTCCCGAAGCCTCCCATATATTGTAGCAAATAAAAAATTAGACATTAACAGTAGCAGACTTAACCAAAATTCCCGTAGCCTTCCATATATTGCAACAAATAAAAAAATGGACATCAACAGTAGAAGACTGAATTAAAATTTTCTCAAAACATTCGAAACCACCACCAATCGATGTCAGACCAGCCTCCATTCTTGCAGCATTGATTCCATATACATACTTAGGTAGGCGTGAATTGCATACCAGTCTCCTTCCAAGTCATTGAAGGTGATTTCTAGGCACATATGATAGACCCTTCTCCCGCAGGCCTGGATCTCCTCTCGGCTTCCAGTCTCATCACCTGCCACACGTTTCCTCCTCTAGCCTTGCATGCATGCACTGAGCGCCTTCACCACCTTTCTACCTTGAAAACTTACCAAGCCACCCTTTTGTTTTCCCGAGGCAGCCTCCACATGCCTATCTCTCCCGATACCTCCTGTCGAGTGCATGTGTGTTCCTTGGGTGGGCTTCCCATGTACCATGTCCACTTGTCCTTCTCGCATGTTAACGATCCAATTCTGGATCTCCTCTCCCATCACACCCCGATCGGGGGCCTTGTCTTCCTTCCTTGTCCTTTTCCAGAATCTCCCTTAGAATGTTCAATCCTTCTATCTGGTTTGGCTCGTTCCCGGGGATGTTTAGGTTGTTTCCTGGATTACCACAACCCTAATTTTCTAGGAAATAAGGTGCCGCATTCACCGAATGATGAACATGTACCAGAATAAGGTATGTTATCTCTTTAATGAGGATTCCCATTTCCTGGACTAATCTTGTTTCCCTCCAACTCTTACTTATTTCTTCCCAATGGGTACCCTGCTGGAGTTTTTTCGTAGTGTCTATCACTAATGTGGAATCTCCTTCCACTACCAACTTCTGAAATATTTGTTTTCTTGCAATTTCCAATCCTTGTTTGAGTGGATTGAATTCTACCTCATTGTTGCTCATGATTCCACAATCCATTGCAAACAACCAGATTGTTTGGCCGTGGTGGTCCCTTTATATTCTAGCAGAACCAGCTTCACTATGGTTTCCTTTGGCAGCTTCGTCAAAGTTTATTTTTATGAAGTCCTCAGGAGGGTAAGTGAAGTATGATAAGGATTGAGGTGGGGGAGGTTTTAGCTTCCATGAGCTTAGCATCAGCATTTGCAGGATCAGGTTGAGTATTGCTAGGATTTGACTCTCCTAGAGCATTTTTTCCAAGTCCTCTGGATACCATTTCTCTACCAAAATGGTTTCATGGATATTTTGTTTGATAATCTTCCACACTTCTAAGACCATCTTTTTTCCATCTTTGAAAACCCTTCAATTTATTTCTTTCCACACTGCCCACATGGGAAATCTTAAAGAGATGTTTCAGGCTCGGTTGACAATGGGACTATTGTAGATTTTCTTCCTCCAATCTTCCATTGTTATTTTTGTGCTTGAGTAATATTAATCTCAATGACCGAATAGAATTTCATGATTCTACCATAGGACATTGCTATAAGTGCAGGAGTTTAGTAGATGTTCCATCGTTTCCATTTGGGCTTCGCATATACAACAAAAAGAAGGTCCCTGAACCCCTCTTTTCTATAGTTGGTCCCATGTGAGAGCTCAGCCATGGAGGACCACCCAGATGAAGAAATCTACCTTCATCCATAGTTGATCCTTCCATATTCATCCCCATATGGGTAAACCTTGTTGCTACTAGTGTTCTGCTTTAAGGTAGTAGCCCTCTTGTATTGTAAGCATACCCTTAATTCTCTATCCCCACCTTATGATATATATTCCTTCTTATATCATTATTCTTCTGGAATTGATCTCTTTGTCATATGATGTCCATTGGGGATAATTTGGTGTTGTTGGCTAGTGTTGTCTCCTTTTCCACTTTCTCCATGTTGATCTTTCATCTACTTTCCAAAATTTATTCACAGTTTGGTTTGTTGGTCGCTTTATGTACAGGAAGATTTCCACTAGGTCCTGTCAACTAAAGAGGTTTTCCCTATGTTGCCATGAATCTTGCCAAAACCCGGCCTTATTCCCTCCCCTCATCTCCCAGAAGATTGGTTTCTTATCAAATATTTATTTTTTGCTACTAGGTTCCATATGGTCGATCCCCTTGTATTTTCTTGAGTTCTCAGTCTTCCTTCTATCGTCCTCAGTATTCTATATTTCTTTTAACAAATTTCTTTCCAAAAGTCATTACCTCCCTGTATCCATCTCCACTGAAGCTTTGCCCCCATTACCTGTTTTAGAGTATAAGGGTCCCGAAGGCCCAAACCCCCTATTGTTCTAGGCTTAGTTAACTAGTTCCAAGAGAGGAGGGCCTGTTTCTTTGATGTTTGAGGCCCTTTCCATAGGAATTTTTTTGAAGATATTTGTCCTATCATTGAATACTGTATTGGGTGCTGCTAAACCTGAAAGTTGGTAAATAAGAATGGATTGCAGCACTGCCTTTAGAAGGGTGATTCTGTTAGCCATGTTAAGGGCTCAGAAGGTCCCGTTTTGAAGGTGATCTTGAATCTGATCCAAGAGAGCCTCCGAATTTTCCATTCTAAGAGGATTAAGGCTTAAGGGGATACCTGGGTATTTTGATGGTACGGTTACTATTCGAAAGCCCATTATTCTCACTAGGAAGGCTTTGGATTGAGTAGTAGTGTTGAAGAAAAAGATATCAGACTTGTCTTTGTTGATCTGGGTTCTAAGGCATTCATGAAATCTTGAAGGATAGCCAAGAGAGATCTTTCTTCCCTGAGGGTTTCTTGGAAGAACATCATAATGTCATCAACAAACCATTGATGAGTTAAAGGAAGGTCGTTTCCACACATGCGTAGGCCTTTGAATTTTCCTTCTTGGACTTTAACTTTGACATATCTTCCAAGGCCTTCTGCTATTAGGATGAACAAGAAAGGGGAAATCACGTCACCGTGTCTTATCCCCCTCATTGCGTTGAAAGCCCAGAGGGTGCTCCATTAAGTAGGATAGAGAACACATGGGTCGATATAAGAGACGAGATTGAGTTTATCCAACGAGAATCAAAGCCAAAGGCTTTCATGATACTCAAAAGGTTGGTCCAACCTAGGTGATCGTAAGCTTTCGATAGGTCTAACTTGATCATCATACCTTTATATTTGAGACACTTTAGGGAGTGGATGGCTTCTTGAGTTGTTACTATACCATCCAAAATTTGGTGGCCTTTGACAAATCGAGTCTGTTCTTGGGAGATTAAAGCCGGAAGGATCAGTTTGAGCTGATTTACCATTATAGTTGAGAGGATTTTATATATTACATTGCATAATGTTATAGGCCTAAACACTTGGGGCTCTTCTGAGTGATTTGATTTAGGAATAAGGGCTATGAAAGTGGAGTTTAGGGCAGGATGTACCTTTTTCATTCTTTTGGATTCTTCACTTACCTCCAAGATGTCTTTACCTAGAATGGGTCAGGTTGCTTGAAACCATTCTGCAGTAAAACCATCTGGTCCCAATGCTTTATTTTTTGCCAGTCCTTTGACCACCTCCTCCACCTCTTCCAAAGTGATAGCTCTCATAAGGGCCAGGTTTTGATCCCTGCTTACCAGCTGAGGTATGTGCCTAGTTATCCAGTCTATGGCTTTTGACCTATCAGGATTTAGTTCTGACATGATGTTTTGGAGTGGCTCACCAGTAAATTTTCCATATCATCATTTTGAAATAGTCGGCTTCCTCCCGGATCTAGCAATGAGAATATTTTATTGTACTGTCTATGTTGTATCATGGCTTTGCGGAAGAAGCAGGTGTTTATTTCTCCCTCCTCGATCCATTGGAATTTTGACTTTTTTTTCCACAAGATCTCTTCTTTCTTCCTTATTTCCTCGATCTTGGTTAGAAGTATGCCTTATTCCTCCACTAAGGAGCCTGAGCAACCATTTTTTATCATCTGTTGTTGGAATTGTTGCATCCTGGCCTGAAGCTATTCCTAATCATACTGGATGTTTCCAAATTCCTCTTTGTTCCATTTCTTAATCTTTCCCTTGAGCTCCTTTAGGCATAGTTGGAATGTATGCATTATGTTCCTCCCCTATTCTGTACTTGATGTCCACCATTTCTTTATTTTGTCAAGGAAGGTTGGATCCCATAGCCAAAAGGCTCCGAACTAGAATGGTCATTTTTGCTGCCCCTATTTCAGGTCTACTTCCAACTGGATTGTCCAGTGGTCGGAAGCCATGCAAGGGAGGATTAAAGCTTCATAGTAGACATCCCTGCTTATCAAGTCTTAAGTTGCTAAAAAATTATCTAACCTGGATGTTATTTGGTGAGTTCATCCTCTGCGGTTATTCCAGGTATGAGTTCCATTGATGGTTGGAATATCTACTAGTTGCAACTTCACTTGCATGTCCTTGAACTCCTCCATTTCTAGTTCTTCTCTTCCTATCCCTCATTTTTTCTATGCTAGTGAAGTTATCAAGTTGAAGTCCCCTCCTATCAACCATAGTTTATCTGTATGCATTTGGTGCATTTTCCTAAAGCTCTGGATGAAGCTTTATTTCTCTCCGAGAGTATGAGGGCCATAAACTGCTGAGATGAGAATCCATTCTCTAGTCCTTATATTGCGAAATATTCCAATCATAATTCATGGAATTCCTATCTAATAATATACCATCACCTCTACGGGATTCCACAATATTTTGATTCCTCATGCACTTCCTTTTTCATCTAGTGTTAATGCTTCATATTTGGGCTTCATTTTCTTGGACATTTCCTCTATTTTCTCTCCTACTACCTTAGTTTCCTGAAGAAGCACTAATTGTGGCTTCTCCCTTTTCAATCTGTCTTGTAGATATCTCTGTTTACCTTGGCTCTTAAGGCCCCTCACATTCCATGAGATAACTATCATTGGGTAACTTTGTTGAGTTGTTGGAATACCATTGAGAGTGGTATTACCCTTCCCATGTTAACCAACATCTCTCCCATTATTTGTATTGACTCTTGCATATTTCTCCGTCCCCTTTTCTTCCCTCCTTTTCTTCAACTGTGTTTCTCCTATGAGTTTTCTTGTTGCATGCCTAGCTGTTTCGCTATATCTCCTTATCTCTATCCTTGATTAGCCATGTATTGATAGAAGGTTTCTTTATACAATTTATTTTGATCCTCTAGAATGAATCTTTCATCAAGATGCCTCCACTCATTTAGGATTCTTTTTAGAACTACTTCCTTTGTGCTAAACTCTTCCCTGATTGTGTCGACTTCCATTGTGGTGAGATCTACTGGTTTCGACTCTTCTTTTTCTATCAAATCTATATGGGCTTTGCTCTTCAGGGTAGTCGTAGATTTAGCAGGACGTTTTTCCTTATCTCTGTCCTGATTCTCCATTAGATATGTCTCATTTGAGGTTTCTTCTTCCTCTTGCAGCACTTCATATCTATTGTTATTTTCCCTTTGTTTTTGGTTGTGGTTTCCTAAGTTCTGATGTGTTCTCATGGTCTTCCTCTTGTGCGTGACCTATTTGAACCCCTCATTTGCCTCTTGTGGAGGATTCTTATTCTTATCCTCCTTTAGATCTGTCAGGCCCTCTTGGTTTATCAGACATGCTTTATAGAGGTGACCCTACTCATGACACTGATGAAATTGAAACGAGATGTGCTCATAATCTAGGGTTTGCTTCCATATCTCTTCTTTGTACTCCAGTTCCACCAAGTCAGGGATGGGCTTTGAGATATTCATAGAAACACAGATTCAGGCATAGGAGGTGTATCTTCCCCTACGTGTGGATTCTGTTATTTTTACAACTCTGCCTATTGAGTTACCAATACCTTCTAGTATTTCGAGATCCAAGAAATCCATTGGGAGGTTGAAGAGTTCGACCCAAACAGGGGCTACCAAAAATTGCTCCTTATCTAAGTTATATAATTCCTCCCAGTATTTCATGAATAACCCTGCATTATGGTAAAAATATGGGCCATTTTCAAAAACCCTTTCCTTATCTTGCAGGTTTGAGAATATTACCGTAACGAAGCCTTTGGCTCCCAATTTGAGTTCTATATGGCCTTTTGGTTGCCATTTCTTCTATATCCACTTTATCATATCCTTCTTTGTCATCCAAACTCTAATTAATTTTCATATCATCGCATGGTCCTTCATATAGCTACGATATTTCTCCAATTTTTTTAGTGGGATTACAAAACGAGGTTTCTCTGTTGCACATGGTAGAAATTTCCCTTGGCTTCTTGCCTGCCATCGAGCTCCAAGGACATGACCATTATTAGGATCGGTGGCTTTAGGGGGACTAGATTGATATCAGGCTTTGTCGCATGATTCGACAGCTATTACATTACAGTAATAGGGTATCTCTACCCCCTCCCTCTAGGGCTTGCATCACTTCTATCAGTATGCAGGTTGTGCGGCGTTAGGCAAATCCCTCAGGGTTTGTCATTATTCTACAGGCCTCGAAACCCTAAGTCATTTACATCTTTGAAGTTCCTTACTTGAAAACCACTTTCACTTGTATTAGTTAATGTGAACTACCTCCTTTAATTAATACAAAATCACATGATGAATTATGTCAGTTCTTTCCCCTGTTTTATTTAACTTTCTCTCAGATTAGGAGAGGGCTATCCCATTCTAGTCCAAGATAGGTTTTTCATTTTATAGATTAGTTCTACATCTACATATTAGTTTGCATCAAGTCCTCTCTTAAAGAGGAAAATAAATCATTTAATTATGGTTTGATTAGCCTTAATTTGATCAAACCTTTGTGTTGATCTATTCCTTTAACTTACATATTTAAAGATCAATATAAATAAAATGTAACATGATGTACTATAGGTGTAAATAGATTAAAACTTAGTTTAGGTTATATATAGTATTAGACTAGTTTTAGGTTAGTCTTATATGATAGGGTTGCTGGAGACATAACTAGTCAGAAACCATCATCTTCAATGGACAAGGAGTTGCTTTAAGTTCCTGACAGGGTGGTCTCCCTTATAATGTTGTAGGCAGCAATTTTCGAGCCTTCAACAGGACCTTAGGCTGGCCCCTAGTCACAATGTTTCCATACGACCAGCAGTGACACCATAGTTTAGCACCCAGTGGAGAGGGGCTTATGGTTTTTCCCTAGCCTTGGTGCATGCTGCGACATAGAACCATGGTGAGGGCAACCAGTGAAGGGTGCTTGTAAGGGGGCCATCCCTAGGCCATATGACCTGCAACGTGACCACGGCAGATCAACATGAGGGGCTCGATGGTAAGGGTGGGTCGTTGGCTTGACCCTCAATGACATGGATTCCAACAAGATGACGGCCCTGGAGCTTAAGGGACTAGGTGATTGGGGGAGGGCTGTTAGGCCCAACCCATGGTTATATGTACCCCATGTGGCCATAGTTTCTACACTTAAGGGTTATTGGGAAATTTAATTATCCAACAAATTGCACCTTCGACAGGTGAATTTGTTGCCTTTGCAGCGAAAAAGAGGGAAGATTTGTCACTTAGTTAGATTGTTAATCTGATTTGTAAGACGGATAACAGAGAATAAGTAGACAGAGCTTGGGGGAGTCATAACTTGGAGATTTTTGGTCTTTTGGAGCTCAAAAAGAGTCTATTGATGGGTTTTTGGACATTATGGATCCAATGGTAACCTCTATCGACTGATTAGAGCACGTTTGAAGAGATTTTTTTCAAGTTCAAGTCCATGGATGTATCAATCAATCAATGTTTTGGAGCAGTTCTTGAATGTGTTTGAGCATGGAGAAGGCCTTGTTGGGGTTTTCCTACCTTCAGATGTTTAGTGCAGTAGTTGTTACTTGAAGGTTTCAACTCTTTTATTCTTTTCTAACTATGTCTTATTGAGGAAAGATTTATTTTATATTTCAATGTGGAATTGAAGTACTTTTATGCTCATTTTCATAAGGAGTATTAGGTCTTTGTAGGAGACACATTTTGTTGTTGATGGCTTCATGAATAATTGTAGGTTTTCATGTTGCCTATAGTCAGATTTCTTTACAGGAGAATGTTTCCTTGAAGGGGAAACTAGTGAGCTTTTTTATCAGCAAACTTTATGTACTCTTTTTCACTGAATATATGGAGTGGTCTAGTTATGTTGGCAAGCCTAAAGATGTAGCCCAGGAGGGGTGAACTCCGTCACCACATTATTTGTTGTTTCTCTTCATGATTTCCTATATGAGTTAAATGATGAGATGTTGCTTATGTTTTAAGTTTTCATGAAGAAGTAACTCATAGTCCTTGAAGAGAACTTTGAATTTTTCTTTTGTCATAAGACCCATTTTTCCTTGCACTTTTTAGGAAGGAGAAGTTCTCCTCCAATTTCAGATCAATAGGAGATGTATTTTAAAAATATGATATGGTACCCCATTTGTACTAGTGTATTTTCATCCAAGCCCTCATTTCAAGATCACCCAACTTTTCCATTTTCAAGGCAACAAAGTCTTAGGTTGATGAAAATTCTTGAAACCTCCTCAAGCATGCATAACCTCTCACATCACTAGACATAATCCAAATGTAGGATTCTTACTTTTTATAATATTTGTAAGTCCTTTATTATTTTACAAAATAGATCCATCTTTTTAATATGGGGTTTCCCTTTTAAGACTAGATCTAGATACTTTATCCAGATATCATATACAAAACAAATGTATTTGGGAATTTAAATATCCAAGACTATAAATGAATATTAGATCTAGATGAAAAAAGTTTAAGACGTTTGGATCTCATGTCACCTCCACATCTATGCTTATTTATTTACAACTAGATTTGTGAATGGGATGTGGGGACCACATTTCATACCTTTTAAGTGTCTGGATGTGGATAGAATCCTGAAGTGGAACGTTCCATGTGGAAATTTGGATAATTTGGGTTTTCACTTTAAGTTAATTATTTTTCTAAAGTCTAGATCTATTTATCATCCTCTGTTACTCTTTGGATGTGGAAGTATAAATGGAACATTAAATTGGTCATTTAGATAGTCTAGAAAAGATTGTCTCTCTCCTTGATCAAAATAATGGATATTAGATCAAGTTTTTACATAATGGCTTATAACCAAAACCTTGAGGTTGTAAACTTAGTATTAAAATATGCTAATAATTATAAATTTGGATGATTTTCAAAAGTTTGGATGTCCCACTTGACTGTACTCTTCTATAAAATTACTAGTTTTTAGAAACTCATAAATTTCTTTGCAACCTGGATAGTTATTTAACCTTGCCTTGTAGGTGGTGTCTAAAAAAAATTCTCTGTTTAGGTTCTGCTCTTCAATGTGTTAATTATCTTTAAGGTCTTCAGTCCTTATTTACTCCCCTTTTTTATTAAGTTTAAGGGATTTAGGTTATTTATCCTTTCCTCTTCTCAACATTATTCCTTTAATAAGTAAAATTCAAAAGAAAATTATATAGAAATATTATCCCAATTTAAATAATTTTAGTTAACAGTGCAGAAAAAACAAGAGAATATTTTTACCAAAGAAAAGTGGAATTAGAAAATTACTTCTTAGAATCAATGTTAACTTAAGTTTGGTGGTCAAATAGTTTGAAGCAAATGAAATTAGTTTCAGTTACTTTCCCTAAGGTGGATTAATGTAAAGATTAAAAATTATATGACACTTTCATTTAATATAAGATAAAAGTTAAATCCACACTTAGGCATCTATGTAGGTATATGAAGCTTGATAGGTATTCAACAAACATATATAATATGGAGTAAAAAATATATATATTTTTTGTTTTGACTAGGGTTCTTATGTAATGTATGATTAAAAATGTATCTAGTATCCAAGAATCTAGAAGAGCATGATGAATGGGGAGGTCGCTTAACCTGACCAACATTAGGTCATCTGATACCTTTCTTTAAAATTTTTGATGGCATGGTGATCCATTAATTGGACCATCCCTAAGTTTTTGAAGAAAATATTAGTCCTCCCAATGGTTGACCTGTCCCAGTTAACTATTTCCATTTGACATAAGTATCTCCATTATATGGCATCCATCAATTGAACTTGGATATATCAAGGTTAGAATTCATATGGAGTGGAGTCTGAATATTTGTTAAAGCAATTAGTGGGAAGTCAAGATGTTCTAGATATATAGATATCTAGAAAAATGTATGAAAGGATTTTTCTGAAAATCTAGATGGTAGAATGTATACATGATAGAAGCTAGGGCTATTAGAATGGAGGATCAAAAATCTATTAAGATCTGTAGACCACTCAAGCTTCCCACTCTAACTTCAATTCTTGTCACTGTAAGCCAATAATTCATTAGGAAGATATTTATGACAATTAAGGGTGGTTTGTATGGGTCTGCTTGGTTTGTATGGGCCTTCTCATGACCCGCCAAAAGGAAATCAACCAATATGTAACAGGAATTCAATTTCCATGCAACAACCTACCACAGGCTTTCCCTCTTAGAACTTTGGATTTGTATGTCCTTCTATTCAAGCCAGTCATCAATTTATTTTCACAAATAAATAATTTACATAACTAGGTTTATATAAATGGGTTTTTATGGAAAAGGAATTGTTACACATTCTCTTGTTCTAGACTATCTTTCCATCACACAAAATACTCTCTCTTATGATTGTTGTTGATAACCATAACTCTATAAGCCACAATATCCTCTAGCTTCAACTCTGGGTGATCAACAATGAAGGATGCTATATGTGATGGAATTCCTATATTCTTCAAAATAGTATTGTGTATTATATATTTTTTTTAAACTCATATATCCATTGAATATTCGACAATAGAGGCAATTCATCGAATATTCAACAATTTTTGGTTGATCTACTCATTGAATACTCGACGACTGAATCGACAAACATAAGTGTTAGTACCTTAACACTCTCATTGGACAGAACTCATGTTTGTCGCATATCCAACAATTAAGTGATGCCTTAACGTCATTTTGTTCTATCAGACAAAACGACCTATGTGTTGAATATCGATCACATATCAGATGCTTCACCGTCATCTTGAAAGCATTATAACAACAACACTTTTGTCACACAATTTACTTATGTCATCAATTACCCTATGCCTAAACGTTTGTTTATTCCATCGGAAAATGACCTATGTGTCAAATATCTGACTACGGATTAGTGTGCGGCCTATCGAATTTCTGACATTATATCCGTCGGAAATCCAACGCTTTGTAGCATCGCAAAACCAACTTATAAACGTTGGTTTTTAATGATCGTTTTGTCCTTTTTATGTGTTAAATAATCGACGTATATACTATCGCATATCTGACGATAACTAAACTATTGGATATTCAACAAAATTCCAGTGATGATTTGATAAGCACCAATGTGTTGGATAGTTAACATCAATAAGTTTCATATCTGAATAATAGCCATCATATTTTGACCCCATTTGTACTAGTGATACTCTCGTAAATAAATACTACCTTTTTAAATAGCGCTTAAAAAATCCCATGTTTTGGTGTTCCAAACACAAACGTGACAGGGGGTTCTGAAAATTCAAGGCCAATAGACATCCATTCTTGACTGTAACTATAATACAAATGGCTCCAAAATTTGTGCTTTGAGTTGGATCAGGGTGATGTCATGACAATGTGTTCGTAGACGATGCATGCATTGAGGGAAGCTTGGGGATTCGTCAAAGTCATGATCTGGTAAAAGAATCATTAAAGGCCCTATTCCAAATTGACTCTAAAATGGAATGCAAGATCAAAGCCATCGTACGATTAATCAAACACCTAAGAATGAATATCTTGTTTTTCAAGGCTGCCAAGGTCGATTCAACTCATACCTAATTCTTCCTTTTTGAATATGTTTTTACTTATTTGCAATGTAAAAAAATTGCATCGATTTACTAATACAGGTTGTTATGGAGGCTAATCTGAAGAGAATTTTAGAAGGAAAAAAGGATCATCATAGATCCATTATACAACTTTAGGAGCTTTATCAAATGCATGACAACATTATAAAAAGTATGAGAAGCCAGATTTTTTGAGTAAAGTTGATATTCAGGGAAATATAAAGTTATATCTTCAACAACTTCACCATAAACTTCTTGACCATCTCTAAGCTCAACCTTTCCAATAAAAATATGAAGGAGATATTATATGCATCATTATACAAAATTTCTTGATTTTATTCATCATATTTGGCATGTAATATTAGTTTCTTAGAAAGGAAATCACAATGTTGCCAACAATTAAACCTGCATTTCTTTCTCTGCACATGTTAGGATTCATGGGGGCATTGTATCTACCTATAGCTTCCCAATAGAAAACATGATGAATCTTAAGGGCATTGTAGTTGCATCAACCTTCTCACCAGAATATGTGAGGACAATGGACAGATCTTAGATTCATAACTACTATCAATTGTTCATTAAGAGCACTTTGTAAGTGACCTAAGAAATTTGTGGTGCTTGAATAGGATGACGTAGCCAACCATAGAGAAGGACACTATGACTAAACTTACCTTAGAGAGTTTTGTTATTGTCAGTTTGAGTATCAATGGTTGGTGGCAGGAAACTCCTACTCATATTTGGTTTCCACCTCCCATTTTCTCTTAGTTGGCCCTTAGCTTTGATCTTGAAGTGTAAAGAACTTTTCTAGGGGAAGAATATGTACAATTTTATGTAGTTTAAAGTCATCATTTTCCATTTGAGATGTGAAGAGGAGTGCATCTTTCACAATGTTTTCTCTTTTGGAAATTAGTTAAGTTCAAGATGTTGAAAGGAAGCGTTCGATAATTATTAAATCTCATCTCTCACTAGTAGAAGCAACATAGATCCTTCCTATGAAATTATAGAGATTGATGTTGAGGATTCAATGACATACACTCTTTGTGACTATTTTTCCCACTGGACATTTTATCTATCATTACTCGCACTTCTCAATTAATGAGAGCTAGCTTAGATCATTGCACTATGTGAGGCGACCTATGTTGTATATGCTCATTGAAATTAGTGAAATGAAACCAAATAAATAAATTAAAACAAGGTAATCTATCATTGTAACAGGAATTATGGACCCAGAATGAGTCCATAAAAATGTGATGTCATACATACATAGCTTGCTTAGTGTATGTTTGTAAATGTCAGCTTTGAATAATAAATTATACAACTAATTCAAGTGGATTTTCACAATAAGTTTTCTCCCTCAACTACTTGTCCTTTGAGTCAACCAGGTAGGGTATTCAGCCAATGTATGAGTGGGGAAGCCATCTCACCTGCCTCGTCTGCATGTCTTACGTCATTGCCAGGGTGGATTGTGACATGTGTGCCACAACATCCCTTTGGCAAGGCCCTTCCATCTCTACCACCCACTACAGCAAGACTATGGCTCATTTTTCTCATAATGGGCTTCATAAAGCTCGTCTCACATGCTTGCACACTTTATAAGCTTATATAACTAATTCTCAATTATACGGAGGCATGTTGACATTGTTGGTGAGAGGGATGTTCACAGACAAAGGAAACAGTTGAGCCAAGCAAGAAGGTATTTGAGCATATTTCATTAATGATAGGTCAATGCATGTGGATGTAAGCAATGGAAATGGTAGTGATAGTTAAGGTTGTCCAAACTAGAAGAGCTCATAGTTAAAGAGGGAGGTAAATTGCGATTCATTCCACTCACAAGTCACATTTCAGTGGGGTATCAAACCAAATGGAGCATTATGCAGAGCTTTCTCTATGCAAGATCTCCGCACAATAATATTAGAGATTTGTTCAGCCCCCAAATTATGCGAAGTCTTTCATTGCACAACGGTGTGGAGGCTACTATGTACCTATGTACAATGGACATTTAACCATTCACAAAACTTGAATTTAATCAATTATCGTGTAATAATTTAGCAATTAATCCATTTGAAACTATTGGGAATTTTCAAGAAAGCATGGGCACTTTCCAACAATGAGACTTTGTCCAAAATGAAATCAATTTCCCGCACATTTAGCCAATATGTGTTTGTGTTTGGTTTATATGTGTCTAGCTATATAAATATTCACACATTTAGAAAATATGTGTTTTGTTTATAAACCTCCACAAATATAACCAATTAAATATTTCGTTATATAAACATTCACACATTTAGTAAGTATATGTTTGGTTTATAAACCTCCACACATATAACCAATTAAAAATTTAGCTATATAAACCTCCACACATTAACCATTTAAAAATCTAGCTATATTTAAATATGATACAAACATTAACTAATTAAAGATTGAGCTATATAAACCTCCACACATTTAGAAAATATAAGCATACGATAAATATGGAAATTCACTATGCACATGAGGGCCAATGGATTACCTTCCAACACATCATACCTTAATAACATCGACTGATCTCAGTCCACATTAAAATAAACAAACAAAATCCTTTCACTTTCATTGTTAGCCTCTAGTGCAGCTACAACTCTGATTTCGACCTTTAACTAATTTTATTTTCCACAAAAATAGTGTGTTATTTTATTTTCCAACAGAGAGTTATAAAATCCTAGGAGGTGTCTAGTTGTGTGGATGAAGTGTGTTCGGAAGTGGTTGTGCAGAGGAAGCATGTGCGAAGGAATCTATGTCGAGGAAGCATATGTAGAGGAATCTTTCGTTGTGCGGGGGAGAAATCATGTGCAAATATGGAAATGTTGACCCTCTCTGAAAAAGAGAAACACGATCTTAATCAATTAATTAGTGGTAGGGGCAAAGACTATGTTGCATTGCAACTATTAATCTTGTTAATATTATCTTAACGTTTAATATTTAATCATCCATATTTATAATTATTATCAATTAGTAAGCCTTATTACTATATTATTATTATTCTTTATTATTAAAAGCTAAATATTACCCCTATTAGTTACTAGTATTGAGGTTTTCATTTCCTTTTTAATTTTAATTTTGAATTTTCATAATATAATGTTTAACGTTATTATTGGTCGAATTATTATTATTATTTTCTAATTTGATATAACATTTTCTATTAAGGGACAAAGTCCCCTAGGGTCTTGGGTCAATACCCTAGCAGATCAGGGGTTATTTACAAAGAAAAACAAGCATTCCACATAGCCATGATACTAATATAAACAAACTACACGAAGAGATGTGCACCTGGGGGTCCTTCATTTGGGGAGATCTAGCCAGGGTCCAAACCCTCTTAGAGTTCCTTTCAATCCTTCAACCTACAAAACAATAAATTCAACAAAGCATAGCAGTATATGGACCAAGCATCATAAGGAAATCAACTTCATAGCATATTGAAAGTAGTTATACAATTGAAACAACCATTCATATGTAAATCATAAAATTGATATCATAAGCATGAAGAAGATTACTATCTAGAACAAGACAAATGTTTCTTTTATTATAGATAACTAAAATATAGAAAGGAATGATTTCACATGAGTCTTCCTTTCGCAGGCTCCAAGCGGAACCATTCTCCGGATTCATTCAATCTCAAGCCTTCAATAAGCTCCTTCCATGACTCACTTAAAGATATCTCAACTAATGGAAAGACATCATAACTCAAGGAAACAAGGGTTTCCTGTAATGGGGGAAGTGTTGGAAGCACAAGGATCTGCAGACCTAATTAGGGATAATCTCAACAGAGTGATTTTTCTCTCTCTTCTCTCCTCTTTAGTCCTTCCCATTGAAGCCTTTTTATACTTCTCCCAAAGTATTTTTTTAGTTGGGAATTTGTTGGGAACGGTTGGGCCACGGGCACTAATAGGTAATCAATAGGTAAAACCCGTGATCTCTGCCCGAAATTAAGGAGATTTAACATTTTTAAGTGTTTTAAGATATATAAGCGGGTTGGGTATACATAGACCCGCGTACACACACATTTAGCTTAGGGAAATGTCGTGTATAGGGAGCAAAACACTATTTTTTAAGTATTTGGACTAGGTCTGGAAGGAGTGGTTGCCCTAGGCCATGAGTGCAGCATCACAAACTTCAAGAGTGAGATTTGAAGCTATAACATTTTCCTTATTATTATTTTATTTCCTCTAGACAATTAGTTACTAACTTTTTACTTTATATTTTTATTTTCTATTTATGTTTCTTCTTATGACTATATTTTTTTACTTTTTTACTTATCCTCAAATTCTAGGGTTTCTCTCTTATTTATTCTTCAAATGATCAGATTTTCTTCATCATTTTGTCTTGATGATGATTAGATTTTCTTCATCATGGAGTAAATTGCCCTTGTAATAATTTATTATATAAAGAAGTGAAATTACATTATCCCACATCTATTATGGGAATGTAATTTCTCAGTACCTCTTTGTATATAATATAGGTTAGGGAGTATCATTACACACACAAGAAGATATATGATAGTTTTATCATTGTAAAGTGGTGAAGCATTTATGGTGGTGCTCTTTGTAAAGTTGGAGATTTCTTAATATAGTAAAGACACAATTACCTTCCCATGTATGTTTCCCCAATTCAAGTTTTATCATGTAAAATATGGTGTGTCCTCTCATTTTTTTTTCTTCTTTTTTATTAAATGTTGTTATGTTAGATAGAAGGTTAGGTTAGTAATGTTCTGATTTGTTTATTGTTATATGTATCAAAACATTTTCAATATTATAACAACTCATTGATTGGAAACGTCAGCACTAAGAATATCAATAAGATAGTGGGAATATAAAATTTTATAGTCATATCAATTAATTCCAATGACTAATAGCTCTACTTAGAATTAGGAAGGAAAATATTACTTTGTTTTTAATTATATCAATAGTTTATATCTTTATATCCAATAAAAGGAGTAATTTATTACTATTAGCACTCATTCTACTATGTTATCAAGCTTGAAGAAAAACTCAAAGGGAAAGAATGCTCATCAACCAAGTTGATTAGTTAACCTCTTATTAATAAATCTCAATCAACTACTAGTCATAACAAGCCAAAACAACTACTTAGTAACCTAATCAACATAAAGGAGATCGTGGAGAGAATACTTTCAAGGAAAATGCAATAGAAAGCCTCCTATAGGAAAATGATTTAATTGCCACAATTCATCTTGCCATGATGCATATGAATGCAATGCTCAAAATACATTGTTGACCTAATCTATGCTAGTAACAAAGATTTAGCTTCATATTTGATGCCAGGGTTACCGCCACTTACACCCACAGTATGCATGTAAAATGCATAAGCACATATGTCCCAGAAATTTAACTCAACAAGGAGTCAAATATTCAACTATCAATGGTAATAATTTATAGACTAACCAACATAGTCTAAGCCTTAGGTAATATCCACTTATCAGGACCTCAATCAACCCTCAAGCCTTCACATAAGACTTTATTAAAGCCTTTCATTAAGTCCTTCCTATCGGGACTTATTCACTCCCATAAACCTCAGTTTAAGCTTTTGCTAACCCTTAACCACATATATATAACCTTCCCTCTTTAAACATTGGTTACATAGCATTTATCGCATAAACTTACCTTTAAATGCGAAACTTCAATTATATCGGAATACAAAGGAATAACCCGACCAAAAAACATAGGTCAGACTTCAAAACTTATACAGTCGTAACTATAATTATCATCGAGTCCACCTACTCCAAGCTACCTCCATGCTCTTCGATCTCCGCTTTCCCCGATCTCAGATCAGCGATTCATCGCTATCGGCATATTGGCCCATCAGATATTGTCCATCACTATCATTGTGACACCATTCGTCGTCCAATGCGCTCTCCATTCAAACTCTGATCAGTGATCAAACAACTTGCGTTATAAACTCCATCGTTGATCTATCCTTCATAGATCTAATGGTTTACCCTGATTTTGGGTAGATAACAAGTATGGAGTTTAACCACCTAATAAAGCAGTTTCCCCTCTTCACTACTCTGCTACATGTCATGTTATGAATGGAATTGGAGCCAAATGGAAGAATACTGCTTATGGTCCTTCTCCCGCCCGAAATCCACTTTCCTATATAAAAACTGCTTCTTCGCAAGTTATCTTCTGCACACTCTTTCATGCGATGACCATTGATCTTTGAGATCTAATGGTTCATATGCACTACCTCTTCACTTCTCCACTTGTTCCTTTTCTTGAACTTTAATTTTCCATTCAGTGTTTTACCTTATGGTTTTGGGTTTTCCTTCAGGGTTTTTGCTTCTGCTCTTCTGCTAATCAACCTTTTCTCTGAGCTTAACCTTTGTGAATTCTCACTTCGCTACTTCTCCAGAACTCTATTCTAATATTCAACTAGATTCAAAGATCTCTTTATGATTCCTCTGAATCATTCTTCTCCTCCTCGTGTTCTACAGAATTTTGCCTACAACCCCTGTTACAGAGCTTACGAATTCACATATAATTCAATACTCAAAGCACACATTCGAACTCAGAATTGAGTTGATTATATTAATAAATATAAACAATGATTACAGAATGGGATCTCTGTCTCTCAGGCCTAATCTTCAGTATCAGTGGCCTCCTCCTTTACTCTGCCCATAGGCTTACATTTATACCAGAAAGGTTATGTTGAACTAATTTTGGTTCAAATCCTAGATCTACTAAACTGACTCCTAAATGTCCTCTATGTCCACTTCTAACTTTAATTAATTCCTAAGAACTCTCTCTAGTTCCTCGAATCATGAAACTACCTTTAGAGTTATAATTGACTTCTAACTCTCTTGTCATTATTAACCACTCATGTTATCCTTTATTCGAGATCATTTAAAACATCCTCACACATCTAATTAACTCTTATTCTAATCACTTAAAATCCTAAATATTACATTAATTTGAGACTTAGGAAACCAACTTCCTTAAAATACATGACCCCCCTATGTCTACTAAAATACAAGGATTTTCCTTGGGTTGAATGCTCCTGCCTCAGATTACCAAAGTAGGAAATATTCATGATCTCCTGATCATGTGTCTTCATGTGTTGATAGAAAACCTCTAGGGTCCCAAACTTTAGTTTGTAACTATCTGAAAGCTCTACACCTTTGTTGCTATTGCATGTCTGTTATTTTCAGTTCCATCTTCCTCTCCTCTTCAATCAGGTTCAAATTCTGATTGATCATGTTTCCTGCTGCTATCACTTTCCTCCCTATGGCCTATTTCATCTTTAGCTGCCATAATTCTTCAATCTCCATCTCCAGTACATCCTTGGATTGGTCTATACTTTGCCACTTACTTCTACCACTTTCTCTTTGTTTGAGGTTGTTGTTGTTGTCCACCAACTCTTCAATCTGTTGTCCTTCTTCTTAGATTTTTTGAATGTTATCACTTACTCTTATTCTTCCTCTCGTTCTTACTTGTTTTGTTATTCTTGCTGCCTCCCTTTCATCCTTCCCCTCTTTCATGATTATTTCTGTCTGCACTAAATCATGACTTTCTAGCATTCTCTCCAGCAATTTAACATCTCTATTCCATGGATTAAATTTTTCCACAGAATCTTCTTCTTTCATCTTTATTTGGCTACTCATGTGTGCCAAATTTCCTTCAGCATCTGCAACAAAACCTACACTCACAAAACACTTGTTAAAATAAAAAACATAAGGCTTTTGTGCCTTATCTTCCTTTGGAAACAATTCAGTTTGATGCTATGCTTCTTTCTCCTCAGTCAGCACATCAGTATGTTGTTTTGAACTCTCAAAAGAATTCATGAGACTATCAGCTAGTCTCTCCTCCACACCATCTGCCCTAATGATGTCTTCCTGCTCTTGTCAACTGTAATGAACTCCTTCTTTTGCAATCACACTACCATACTCTAAATTTCCAAGAAAATACTTCAGTAATGCAATTTCTCTGTGACACTTTGTAAGTACTTCATCATCACTTATAATTCCTTCATTTATAAATAAATTATCAATTTGAAAATCACAAGGTTCAACAGTCTCAACTGTTGCTTCACATATTAGCTCTTCAAACTGAATTTCATCTCCTTCTTTCGCAAGAAATTCTTCCTTTGTTGTCACAGTTTCAAATATCAATGCATTATTAAGTTCTTTTTGCTACAATAAATCACTGCTTCTCTCATTTAAGAGACATTCTCCATCCTCCTTTATTTGAGAGTTTTTATCTTCTAAAAGATACTCTTCCATACTTCTGACAGTTTCAAAAGATTGTTCATCCTCTGCAAAACACTCCTTTGTTAGTGTTCCTTCTCCTAAGGTTAAATCCTTTGCATAGGGTTCTTCCTTCTTAACATCTTTCAGTAGATGTCCTTCTTTCTTATTGACTATCTCAATAGTTTCCATGGCTATTTCCACTTTGCCTATCATCATAGTGAACTGATGATCCTTTACTATGTTTTTAGCTAACATAGCTCTTCTTCAAGTTTGCCTTTAATCTCTTGTTGTTTACCTTCTCCAAGATCTATATTTGTCTCACCATCTACACTAATATTCTCCTTCACTTGTTCTGCATCCACAGACAAACTATTAGTCTTAAAAACATAAGACTCTGTGGTCCCACTTGATGTTTCAGCCATCATATCTCCTTGTTGTTCTAAATCCTTCACATGATTAAGAAATTCTTTGATGGTCTCCTCTTCAATCTCCTCAAGCCCTTCACTTGGTTGCTTGATATCTTTCCCCAACTGTATATGAGACCTATCTATCTCATCTTCTTCCATAACAAAATTTAGATTATTCTTGTCTTCTTCCTCCTTTATGACAATATCAACAAATTGTCCTTCTTTACATGTTTCACCTGCAAACATACACAAATTTTTAGATTTAAAACCATGTGACCCATTGACCTCACTTGAAGTTTCAGTCTTCAAGTCTTCATCTTTTCTCAGAACTTCACCCTGTTCTGCTTCACAAATGGACACTTCCATTTTCATTTCCAATTCAGCTTCTTTGAGTTCTTCCATCATCCACCTTACTTGCCTTTTTTGTAGCCTTCTCTGCAACTTATTCCACTTCACTAGCTTCTTCCTCAAGACCCAACCTAGTCTCTGGCTTTCCTCAAGTATTCTCCTTAATGCATCGATTTGTTCTTTTAACTCTGCAATCTCTTTGTCAATTTCCTCTTGACTCATCCTCTTACCATTTTCCTTGGCATCCTCTTTCTTCATCTTTCTTCTATTGTGGTCTTCCTCAGAACCTCTGCTATGACTATCAGTAGCCATCTTCTTCTCCATCTCTATCTCATGAGTTCCTCACTCATTCACAATGAGCTGCACTAAAGCCTTTTCAACAACAAGTCCTCCTTGTTGCAACTTACCTCACCAAGCTTTCTTCTGTACTTGGTCTTTTGGAAAGCCCTTGGTTCTCTATCTCTGGAACCTCCTTTGAGCACTTCTCTCTACTCCTTCTAGGCTTCAACTCATCTGCATATTCTCAAGAACAAAATTGTCCTCTTGTATTTCAATCACAATGAAATACTTGGTTCTAACCACCTCTTCTTTCACTTAGAAAGTCTTACCAACTTCCTTCATCCCTTAGCAATTCTACCCACATCCTCTGTGGACTTTCCCCTATGATCTGCAACAATCTCTCTGTAGTAACAAGTCTCTTTCTTGCTACATATGCCTGACTAAACTTCTCTCCTTTTAGTTCAGTCTTTTAGCATCTATCTGGTTCTTTCCTTTGGAACCAATTGAGCACTCCTTGCTCTAGATTGATGCAACCTTCACACTTTCTTATGATGTCACCTGCATATCAATGTATAAACACACATTCTCAAATCAAAACAGAACATATCACCTCACCTTCAAGATCTCAGCATGATCTTGTTTCACCATTCCACCTATACCATGAATGGACTGTCCTTTGTTTCTTGCATCTGCAAGTTCTGCTACACATCACCTCTGTGTGCCTACTTTCTGTCAGATTAGAATCTGATCATTCCTTGCCTGCATAAACATCTTTGACACATAACTTTGTTCTCAATTGCTTCACATAGAATTTCTTTGTTCTATTTTAACACCAATTGTTTCAATTGCAATTATGCTCTGATACCAAATGATGCCAAGGTTACCCCCACTTACACCCACAGTATGCATGTAAAATGCATAAGCACATATGTCCCAAAAATTTAATTCACCAAAGAGTCAAATCTTCAACCATCAATGGTAATAATTTATAGACTAACCAACATAGTCTAAGCCTTAGGTAATATCCACTTATCGGGACCTCAATCAACCCTCAAGCCTTCACATAGGACTTTATTAAATCCTTTCATTAATTCCTTCCTATTGGGACTCATTCACTCCCATAAACCTTAGTTTAAGCTTTTGCTAACCCTTTAACCACATATATATAACCTTCCCTCTTTAAACATTGGTTACATAGCATTAATTGCATAAACTTACCTTTAAACGCAGAACTTCAATTATATCAGAATACAAAAGAATAACCTGACAGAAACACATAGGCCGAACGTCAAAACATATACACTCGTAACTATAATTATCGTTGGGTACGCCTACTCCAAGCTACCTCCGCACTCTCCAATCTCCGCTTCCCGATCTCCGATCAGCAATTCATCGCTATTGGCATATCAGCCCATCACATATCGGACATCACTATCGCTGCGCCACCATCCACTATCCACTGCACTCTCCATTCAAACTCTGATCAGTGATCAAACAACTTGAATTATAACCTACGCCATTGATCTATCCTTAATAGATCTGACGGTTCACCCCGATTTTGGGTAGATATCAAGTATGGGGTTTAACCACCCAATAAAGCAGTTTCCCCTCTGCGCTACTCTACTATGTGTCACGTTATGAATGGAATTGGAGCTAAACGAAAGAATACCACTTATGGTCCTTCTCCCGCCCGAAATCCACTTTCCTATATAAAAACCGCTTCTTCATGAGTTATCTTCCACGCACTCTTTCATGCGATGACTTTTGATCTTTGATATCTAAGAGTTCATATGCACTACCTCTTCACTTCTCCGCTCGTTCCTTTTCTTGAACTTTAATTCGTCATTCATTGTTTTCCCTTGTGGTTTTTGGTTTTCCTTTCGAGTTTCGACTTCCGCTCTTCCGCTACTCAGCCTTTTATCTGAGCTTAACCTTTACGAATTCTCACTTCGCTACTTCTCCATAACTCCACTTTGATCTTCAACTAGATTCAAATATCCCTTTATGATTCCTTTGAATCATTCTTCCCCTCTGTGTGTTCTACAAAATTCTGCCTACAACCCCTGTTATAGAGCCTATGAATTCACATATAATACAATACTCGAAACACACATTCGAACTCAAAATTGAGTTGATTATATTAATAAATATAAACAATGATTACAGAATGGGATCTTTGTCTCTCATGCCTAATCTTCAGTATCAATGGTCTCCTCCTTTACTCTGACCGTAGGCTTACATTTATACCAGAAAGGTTATGTTGAACTAATTTTGGTTCAAATCCTAGATCTACTGAGCTGACTCCTAAATGTCCTCTATGTCCACTTCTAACTTCAATTAATTCCTAAGAACTCTCTCTAGTTCCTCGAATCATGAAACTACCTTTAGAGTTATAATTGACTTCTAACTCTCATGTCATTATTAACCACTCATGTTCTCCTTTATTCAAGAGAATTTACAAACATCCTCACACATCTAATTAATTCCTATTCTAATCACTTAAAAGCTTAAATATTACATTAATTTGAGACTTAGGAAACCAACTTCCTTAAAATACATGACCCCCCTATGTCTACTAAAATACAATGATTTTCCTTGGGTTGAATGCTCCAAAAGTGGTAAAGTTATCATGGACTTTGATCCAAAAGCTTCATCTAATTTGGTATAATGGTAGTCAAAATAATTTTGTCTTTTAAGACATTGAGGAGAAATTAGGTCTTGTTGCAACTCCACATCCATAAACTTATAGCATTAGTTGGATGAAAGAATGAAAATTATTTAAATCACTTGATTGTGCAATATTACTTACGTTATCAATCCATTTAAGGATCAATTTCCTTATGATATCATATAAGTCATAGCCATCAATTCATTTAAATATCAAGTTCTTTATGATATCATATCACTCATATTCATTCGTGTGTTTTTATTAAACCATACTTATGGGACATACAACATAGTTATCAATCTTGACCATAGAAGATGGTCATCAATATCAAGCACTAGTGGTATGGCATTCTTGAATGTCAACCTAGGTCTATAATCCTGTTAGTTTTGGATAAACAAACTATAAATTTTAACAACCATGCTCATAATTTCATGTTGTTGAGATTAAACCTCAACAATACAAGAATATCACAACTCCTAATTTACTCTCCATCAACTACCATTGTCATTTATACTAGCAACAACTTGATAAAGCACTTGAAGAATACAAACATGTGTTCAAGTGTCCAACTAGAGTACCACTACATTGCAAGGTGAAACAATCCATATATCTTTTTCCAATTTATTCACTCTCCATGCACCTATTTATAACATATCTGTTTTAGCAAAAAGAAGGAATCCATAGAAAAATTCAAAAAATAATTGATAAGGAGATATTTGACTTATTTCTCTCCTTGTGGTAGTCCAATTGTATTAGTTATCAAGAAATATGGGACATGGAGTATGTGCATTGACCATAGGGGTCTAAATAAGATTTTAGGAAAGAATAGGTATCATCTTCCTAGAACAGATGATATACATGATTATTTAAGATATGCAATGTTCTTTACCAAACTTAACATCAAATAAAGATATCATCAACTCCCTAAAGAGTCCTCAAATGTTTGCAAAACTTCTTTTAAAACCAAGGAAGGTGTGCTTGAATGGCTAGTCATGTCTTTTATATTAGCAAATGCACCTATTATTTTCATAAGATGTATTCTTCCTTTACATTTCAATGAAATGTATTATCGTCTACCTAAATGAAATATTAATTCACAATATGTTATGGGAGGAGTATTTATAACTACAACAAATTCTCATTGCTTTTAGACATCATAAAATTTGTATAAACTTGGAGAAGTGCCTTTTTTCTATGAAAAGTATCAAGCATTTGGGTTATTTGATAAACTCTATAGGAATTTAGTTGACCTTATAAAACCATAATCATTCAATATTTTCTTTTTCCATAAGATTAACTTGTCTTGTGCTAAGGAGTTTATACAAAATAGTAAATTTTCATCACAAAATTTTGCTATCATTCAACCACAATATTGGTTAATGAACCTATTGATGAAAGGAGCTAGAAAGACATCATTTAAGTTGAAAACAACAAACAATCAAGAATTTAAACAACCTAAGGAAAATATTAGCATGGTTTTGATGCTCCTTCCATCTCATTTAGATAATCCAATTGAAATAGAGATTGAAAATTCATAAGTATTCAAATTATGAAAGGGAATTACGTATCATTCCATAAGCACATAACTAATGGAGACAACACATTGTAGGAAAATAAATGATCATCCATACACATCATTCCACAAGAACATAAATAATGGAGAGAATACATTTTAGGCAAAAAAATGATCATTCATATAGCCCATAGCCCTCTAAATTTCACTCTTTCATAATCTAGATTGTTGATTACAAGACAAGTCCACTAGATTCATTACCTACAACAATTTTAGTTGGTTATATGATTACTATTTATTTATTAGTGTTTAAATAATATTACTATTAAATAATAGATATAACGCATTAGAATATTAACATTATTGTGATTATATTAACATATTAACATAACTTTAATTATTACCATTTATTAGTTTTAGGGTTTTTTAGTTTTTGCAATTTTGTTTTTTTAGCATTCGTAAATCTAGTATTTAGTTGTTAGGTCCCTAGATTACCATCATTCTCCCACCTTTATGGAATCTTTTATTTATTAGTCGGGCTGGTCTTTTTCTATCCTGATGATGGATCATGCTATTGGATTCAAAACATTAACTTCCAAAATCTCTATTGTGGATAAAACTTCAAAAACTCTCATTATTCAACCACAACCCAATATAAATTTAAAATCAACCATCGATATAGAATTCTTTGCATCAAAAAACTTCTTAAAAGTGGATTACAGCTTTACATATTTAGTAGTTTTTTGGACTAGGGTCATTTGGGTACATGTCTTTTTTTTAATAAGAAATATAACATGTGTGTGCTATAATAGGAAAAAAACAAGCCAAAAATGTGCACATGTTATGGAGAAAATAAGAAAAATAGTTATTCCATAATTCATGGTATTTCTTGGCATATAGAAACATGCACACAATATTTGTAACTAGAAGTAGAAATGTTTTTTATGCATTATGGAAGTAAGATTGGTGGTATGGTTAAATCCCTATTGGATTCAAAAGTGTAGATATCCCAATGTGTATATAACCTAATATGGTAATGAGTAAATTAGTGCTAATGATGATGAGGATGTTCTTGAGTATAAATTTTGTGAGGTTGGGACCATTGTAGGCATGCTTTATTGAGGAAAAAAACCTATTGTTATTTACCCTTGGAGAACAACTAGGTAGGTAGTGCATTGTTTAGATAGTGCCTTCACACCCTTGCACATGGTATCTCATGTGAAAACTATCATTGAACATTAGTGTCAACAACATCAAATATGTTAGAGATTCCTTGGATGAGTTTTTAAAGCAAGTAGGGTACGTCACACTTGTCTTCACTCGCTTTTGGCTTTAAATGTTGTGAGGGGAGGATATTTAGATAGGTCTAGCAAACATGTTATGGCCCTTTCATCTTTTTATAGATGGTTCTTATTGTCTTGTGTATTGTTCAAGCCTAAACACAATGAATTATTCCCTAAAATTTAGTTTAGGGGATCATGAGCTATGCAAATAGCCCTAAATCATCAAAAGACTTATAAATGGAATATTTGATTTGCAAGTGAGATATCATAATTATTTTTATAATTAATGGGCCATGCATGGTTCTCAACTCTAGATTTATGGTTTGATAATACAAAACCAAACACTTAGAATCATATAATTTCTTCTAAGCCTCACATGACATGCATAGGGCCCAAAACCAACATGAAGGCCATATAAAGGCAGGTGTTGACTTACATGTTTAAGCTTAGAACATTTTGATGTTTAACATAACTTTACTAGGTCATTTAGAGGGACTTATATTCTAATAGGTAATAATTCTTATGTTCTAATACATCACTTACATAAATAAATTAGGGGCAAAGGACCTACTAGTTTCTTCTGCAATCCATAAACAATACATAGGGCCCCAAACCTCTATAGAGGTTATGTGAAGTTCTAAACTTTCACTTGTAATTAATATATAGTTAAGAGTTTGACATTTCATGTAGCAAGGATGAATCTTGTGGTCTAGGCCATGGTTTAGCAACAAAACCTAGAGACATTGGCCCTAAAAGTTTCCTCTAGGACTCATGGCTCATGTGCATAACCCCCCAGACTACCCTAAATGTGTTGTAGAGGGAATTATTTCCTTGTAAGTGGTATAGATGCACAATTTTGACATTTAGTGTATAGAATGGGTGGAGCTAATGATCTCATCTCATTTTTCAATACCAAAAAACAAGGACTTATGCCCCAAAAAAATTGTTTTATATCTCACAAGGCATGCACAAGGTCCTCAACCACATCAAAGGCCTATAGATGAAATTTTTACCTGAGTGGTGTATGGTTCCTTGCTAATGGAGAGAGAATCTTAATAAGCCAAACCCATAATGAATAGTAAATAATTTCCTTGTCATTAGTCTCCTCATTTATGAGTGGGTGATTAAGTATAGCAAGAAATCACACACACATTTCTGTGAAGTAAAATTGTACATGCTTTTGTGAAGTGAAATCATGTGCATGTTTTTGTGAAGTGAATTTCAACATGTGTGTGGGAACTTAGGACATGTGGGAATTTTTAATTTCAAAAGAACATGCTTGGATTTAATAATATTTACCTCACTTATCTCTCATCTATTATATGTAACCTTCCATTTTTTGTATTTGTTTTGGAGCTAGGTTCAAAATACCAAGTTAATGTTGGGTGTGTGTGATATTATTTACATTACTAGCCCCAATAGTGAAGTCAGGGGGTTAGAGGGGGGTGAATATACCTATATTTAACCTCGAGGAAAAAAAATTGGACCCTATATTAGGTGGGGGAACATACCTATGGTTTTGTGCATGGTTTTCACACATGGTTTTGGGCATGATGGTTCTCTACCCATGGTATTTTGTAGATCTGGTCAAGGGAACTATGGTTATGTTCTAATCCAGGGTTAGTGGATTGGGGTTTATGGATGCTTCAATATGTATATACATGTATTGTAACATTGAAAGGAATATAATAAAAAAATCAATCTGGTAGTCTCGATTTTTGGATCTGGGAGAAAATCTATGTGTATATCTATTTTATGTTTTAAGCTCTCGCCATTTTTTATTTATTTTTTTAGAATTCGTATGCAAGTAATTTTTGTATACGGTTAAAACCTACATTTAGTATCAGAGTTTTTTTTGGATTCAAGGGGATGCCTTTGTTGCTTGGGGATTTTTCTCGAGCTTGTGGTAGACTTTGTTCAGTGGGAGATCTATGGGATTGATTCTTGTGGTGAAAGAAGATGGCAAGCAGTGGAAATATAGAGATTGAGAAATTTAATAGCCAAATTTTAGAGTTGTAGAAACTCAAGATGGAGGATCTGTTGGTGGATAAATATCACTAGATCATGGTAGATCCAGGTACTAAACCAACAACAATGTCAGCTAAAGACTAGGATAAGTTGTATCGAAAGGTAAAGAGCACAATACGATTGTGCATCTCATATTTAGTATTAGTGAATGTATTAGGGGAAGCTTCGGCAAAGGCTTTGTGAGACAAGTTAGGGACTTTGTACAAATCTAATTCTTTGGTGAATAAAATGTTCCTACGGAAAAAGTTGTATAACTCAAGGATGAAGGATAGAGACTCGGTGACAGAGCATCTAAATGCCTTTAATATTGTGGTAAGTCAGTTGTTATCTATTGATATAAAAATTTCAGATGAAGATAATTGAATCAGTTTGTTGTGTTTTCTACTAGATTCATGGGATATTCTGGTTGTCGCAATAGGTATTAATGTGACTGCCTTGTAGTTTGATGAAATAGTCTCATCCTTATTGTCGGAGGATATGAGACGAAAAAATATGGAGGGTCAGAATGGTGATGTCTTTTCTGTATGAGGATAGTCCTAGAATAGAAACAAAAATAAATCCTCAAGTGGGAGATCTAAATCTATAAGGAGATCTAAATCTCCAGGAAAACTTGTCAAGGTCTACTAGAAATGCGAAAAGAAAGGTAACTTAAAAAAGGATTGTAGATCTAAAGCTCCTAAGAAAGGAAAGGTATCTGATGATACTCCTTCTGCAGAGGTGAAAACCACCTCAGATGAAGGTGTGGATGTGTACTTGGCTTCTTCTTCAAGTACACATGTAGATCACGAGGAATTATTGATTGAATCAGGTGCATCCTTTAACTTCACTCCCCACAGGGAGTGGTTCTGCGAGTATAATAAATATGATGTTGGTGATGTCTTCTTAGGGAATGACAGGAAGGATAGAATCATTAGTCACGGAAAATTCAAGTTTTAGTTCCAAGGTGGAAGGATTAGAACACTTTCGGGTGTTCTCCATATTCTTGCATTGGCCAGAAATCTGATTTTTGTAAGCAATCTAGACGATGCAGTGGTAAAAACAATATTTGGTAAAGGTACTTGTAAGATGGTTTAGGGAGCATTGGTAATGATGTGGGGAGTCTGGATTGGAACTTTGTACAAGCTTTAGGGTAGCATTGTATTGACAAGTGCAACAATTATGTGGTTCCTGAAAGTGGAGCAGAAAATCTAGTGGTCTCTGGAGAAAAGACCATGCTATGGCATCAAAGGCTTGGACATATTAGAGAGAAGGGCCTTTGAATACTTCATGGTAATGGTATTATATAAGGTATGTCTAATTTCTCTCTGGATTTTGATTTCTGTGAAAATTGTGTATATGGGAAGCATAATCGAGTGAGTTTCCCCTCCAGTGCTAAAAGGGTGAAGCATATATTAGAGCTTGTGCACAATGATGTGTTTGGACCTGTGTCAGTTCCATCACTGGGTAAGTTTGTGTAGTATGTATCATTTATAGATGACTTCTCAATGAATACATGGATATATTTCCGCAAGAAGAAATCTGAAGTCTTTGATAGGTTTAAAGAATTTAAGGCTTTGGTGTAAACCCAAATAAAGAAGAAGATAAAGGTGTTGAGGACAAATAACGGTGGGAAGTTTTGCAAGAAGGAATTTGAAGAGTTATGTAAGAAGTGTGTTATAGCATGGCAGAAGACTACTCCACACAGACCTCAAAAAACTGGAGTTTCGGAAAGAATGAATAGGATATTGATGGAAAAGGAAAGAAGCATGCTTAGTGGTGCCAAGTTAGGAGTACACATGTAGATCGTGAGGCATTATTGATTGAATTAGGTGCATCCTTTCACTTCACTCCCCACAAGGAGTGGTTCTGCGAGTATGATAAATATGATGGTGGTGATGTCTTCTTAGGGAATGACAGGAAGGATAGAATCATCAGTCATGAAAAATTCAAGTTTTAGTTCCAAGGTAGAAGGATTAGAACACTTTTGGGTGTTCTCCATATTCCTGCATTAGCCAGAAATCTAATTTTTGTAGGAAATCTAGATGATGCAGGGGTAAAAACAATATTCGATAAAGGTACCTGCAAGATGGTTTAGGGAGAATTGGTAATGATGCAGGGAGTTTGGATTGGAACTTTATGCAAGCTTTAGGGTAGCATTGTTATTGACAAGTGCAACAATTATGTAGTACTGAAAGTGGAGCAAAAAATCTAGTGGTCACTGGAGAAAAGACCATGCTATGGCATCAAAGGCTTGGACATATTGGAGAGAAGGGCCTTTGAATACTTCATGGTAATGGTATCGTAGAAGGTATGTCTAATTTCTCTCTAGATTTTGACTTTTGTGAAAAGTGTGTCTATGGGAATCAGAATCGGGTGAGTTTCCCCTCCAGTGCTAAGAGGGCGAAACATATATTAGAGCTTGTGCACAGTGATGTGTTTGGACCTGTGTTAGTTCCATCATTGGGTAAGTTTGTGTACTATGTATCATTTATAGATGACTTCTCAATGAAAACATGGCTATATTTCTACAAGAAGAAATTTGAAGTCTTTGACAGGTTTAAAGAATTTAAGGCTCTGGTGTAAAACCAAACATAGAAGAAGATAAAGGTGTTGAGGACAAATAACGGTGGGGAGTTTTGCAAGAAGGAATTTGAAGAGTTCTGTAAGAAGTGTGGTATAGCATGGCAGAAGACTACTCCATACACACCTCAAAAAACTGGAGTTTCGGAAAGAATGAATAGGACATTGATGGAAAAGGCAAGAAGCATGCTTAGTGGTGCCAAGTTAGGACATGAATTCTGGGCAGAGGTAGTAGAGATTGCATGTTACCTGGTCAATAGATCACCTTCATCAGCGTTGGAGGATAAGACTCCACTAGAGGTATGGACTCGTAATAAACCCTCTCTTTCACATCTAAGGGTATTTGGATATGATGCATATGTACATGTTCCAAAGGAGAAAAGAACCAATTTGGATAGTAAATCTGAAAGGTGCATCTTTATTGGGTATAAGGATGGTTTAAAAGGTTATAAGCTTTGGAATCTAGAAACAAGGAAGGTTGTGTACAACTGTGATGTGGTGTTTAGAGAGGTGAAAGATGTTATTAAACATGAAGTCCTACCAAAGGAACCTAAGAAGATAGAGTTTGAGCTAAAGGAGGTGGAATCCGACTCTACAATAGAAGAGGAATCGGAAGATGAAGAGCCATAAACTCCAACTATGAGAACATCAGTTCGAGAAAGAAGACAACCAGAAAGGTATAGTCCAACTTCTTTCTATTCAAATTTTTCTTTATCTATTATTGATAATGATCCCAAAATTGTCAAGGAAGCAGTAGATTCAGAGGATGGAAAACTCTGGAAAGAGGCCATGGTTGATGAAATGGCATCTTTGCACAAAAATGAGGCTTGGGATCTGGTGGAGTTTTCGATTGGAAGGAAACCCATTGGAAGCAAATGGGTGTTTAAGAAGAAGATGAATGCATAAAGCAAGGTGGAGAAATACAAAGCTCAGTTGGTAGCAAAAGGTCATTCCCAGGTGCCAGGAATTGATTTCGGTGATATTTTTCTCTTGTTGCCAAGGTAGCTTCTATTAGATTACTTTGATCTGTTGTTGTTGCTTTTGATTTTGAGGTAGAACAGATGGATGTGAAGACATCATTTCTTCACGCGAATATGGAAGAAGATATCTACATGAAACATCCTAAAGGCTTTGTGGTGAAGGGTAAGAAAGAATTGGTATGCATGTTAAAAGATTCTATGTATGGGTTAAAACAGTCACCAACGATGTGGTATCAAAAATTTAATACATATATACAGTGAATTGGATTCACCAGAAGAAAAGAAAATCATTGTGTGTATTTTGAATTAATTGGTGACCGTGTTATTTATTTGGTCTTGTATGTGGATGATATGTTGTTGATTGGAAATAACAAAGAAATTATCCAGGAATTGAAGACCCAATTGTCCTCCAAATTCGACATGAAATATCTTGAAGCTGAAAACTATATTTTGGGCATGAAAATAAAACGAGATCAGGAAAAGAGGAAGCTTTGGTTAAACTAGAGGAAGTATGTCGAGACAATACTCTAAAGGTTTAATATGCGGGATAGTAAACCATTGAAGGTTCCTATTCCTATAGGTGTAAAGTTGTTTGTTGAATAGGTTCCTAAGACACAAGAAGAGGAAGAGGAGATGCCTCGTGTTCCATATGCAAGTGCAGTTAGTAGCCTGATGTATGAAATGGTTTGTACTAGACCTGACATTGCATATGCAGTGGGATTATTGAGCAGGCTTATGCAAAAGTAGGGAAAGAGCATTGGGTAGTGGTGAAGCGGTTTTTTAGGTATTTGTGTACCACTAGTGATTAAGGTCTGTGCTACCAAGGAAGATCAAGATTAGACAGAGTTTTGGACATCTGTGGCTTTGTTGATGAAGATTGGGTTGGAGATCTAGATTAGAGAAGATCTACAAGTGGGTATGTGTTTAACCTATTTGGAGGTGCAGCCAATTGGATGAGTAAGAAATAGTTTGTACTGGCACTTTCAACTACAGAGGTAGAATACATGGAAGCCACTCATGCAAGCAAGGAAGCAGTTTGGTTGCAGAGATTGTGTTCAAGTAGTGGGTTAGTACATTGAGCTATAAGGATAGATTGTGACAGCCAAAGTGAAATTTTCTTGGCAAAGAACCATGCTTATCATTCAAAGACAAAGCACATTGATGTTCAGTATCACTTTGTAAGGGATATGTTTGAGGAAAAAAAGGTGTTGCTAGTAAAGGTGGACATTTTGAAGAATACTGCAGATGCATTGACAAATTTTGTGAACACTGAGAAGTTTTCTTGGTGTAGAGAAATAATGGGTGTTGTAGGGTGGACCAATGACTAAGCTCTCCTATGGTCCCCTGTGGAAAGAAAACAATAAGTGGGAGAATGTTGGGTGTGTGTTATATTGTTTGCATGACTAGCCCCAATAGTGACGCTAGGGGGTTAGAGGGGGGCTAGTAAGCCCCCCTTCGTTGCATTGGGCGCAACACCACAGGGAAAAAAAGTTGGACCCTATATTAGGTGGGCAGACCTACCTATGGTTTTGCGCGTGATTTTTGCACATGGCTTTGGGCATGATGGTTCTCTGCCCATGGTATTTTGTAGATCCAGTCAAGGGAACTATGGTTATGTTCTAATCTAGGGTTAATGAATTGGGGTTTATGGATGCTTCGGAATGTATATATATGTATTGTAACATTGAAAGGAATTTAATGAAAAAATCAATATGTAGTCCCGGTTTTGGGATGTAGGGAAAATCTCTGTGTATATCCGTTCTATGTTTTATGCTCTTGCCATCGTTTTTTTCTTTTTAGAATTTGTATGCAGATCATTTCTGTACGGGATTAAAACCTACAGTTAAATGAATAAATTACATCAATCATAACAAATTCATCTATTTTTTTTCTTTTTTCAATACCTTTGTTTAATAAAACATTGCAATATATTACACATATTTATAAATGATAAAATTACTAACATAAGACATCTTTAAAAATTGCAAATATATAAAGTTTTAAAAAAATATATTATATTTTAATTCTCTATTTTTTTCATAATATAATTCATTAACTTAATAAAAAAATAATAAGATTTATCCTCTAACTTTATAACTTTGTCACTTAGTGATTTCAAAAGTAAAAAAAAAATTATTGCACTAGACCTTACCTCTAAATACTAAAAGGGAATCATTTTCATGACGGTAAGATCTTCCAATATAACACATTTTCATGAGGGTAAAATCTTCCAATATGACACCAACCTGTAAATTTTACAATGTTACACCAACACTTGACATGCCAATTTTAAAGTTTCTTGACTTCATTAATTTAAAATAAATAAAATAATTTTATTTTTATGTGTACTAATATCTATTTCTTTTTATACATAAAAAGTCATTTTTATATATTGATTTTATCATTTAAATACTTCAAACCTTATATCAATATATATCCTAGGCTCTAACAAAAAAATCGATATTAAAAATGATCAAAATTAATATAGATATAAAAATTTCAATAAATACAAATTATATATTCATAAAAATTATTTAATTCTTTTATATTTCAGTTTTTTTTTTTTTTTTTTTTCAAAAGGTGGAAAAACCTATCAAACTCAGGGGTCAACCCAACAGTGAGGACTGCCATCTCTGGCTGCTATCCGCGAATGTCGGTTTGACTCATCACTGTTATCAAGGAAAACCACGCCACCTGAAATAACCCGCTGGTGGTCCGTAAGGGAGCAGGGTTTCACTCCTGCCAGATGCCTCTGGGGCTTGGGCCGTTAACCTGTTTCCTTACGTCCGAGGAAGACGAGCTCTTAGCCAAGAAGCAGTTAGATTCAAATTTATTTATTTTCTTATTTTTTATTTTTATTTCAAATATAAATTCATTTAATTAAATTGGAAAAAAAATATTCTAAGTAGGCAATAATTTCACCCAGAAATTTTTGGAAATTCAAACTACAATTATTAAATTATAAAATTTTAAGTGCCCTTCAAAATATTAAATTTATTTTTACTTTCAAATCTAAATTGAAAATTTTTTTAATCTAATATTTTAGAAAATAAAAAACATATAATTGCCACGTTCCAACAAAATTATCACCTCATTGGACAACGCCATACAAAAATATCTATACAGGTTGGATGTGGAATTTGAAATTTGTATATCCCGCTGTCACATTTATGGAAGTCATATTTATCCAAGTTACAGAGTACCACGACAGATCTTTATGAAGCTATATTCTTCTCAAATACCGCTGTCACATTTATGGGAGTCATATTTATCGAAGTTACAGAGTAACACGACAGACCTTTATCAAGCTATATCCGCGGAGGTTTAATACAAAAGCTGTGGCAAGCAGAAAGAGACTCGGGGAGAGAGGCCCACCTTGCAGCCTGAATGACTCTGCAGGCGGGGCCTCTGCGACTTCTTACGAGCCTCAGGTCTGGGATTGTGCTTCGGTGGTCCCGAGGCTAGGGTTGCATTATAATTTTTTAATGCTTGCCACCGTAACTGTTACGCAACCGGTGTTCGGAAGGACCCGGGAGCGCGTTAAGGTCAGCGGACGGAGTAAAGTAATTAATCAAGGTTGAGTTTAGTTGGAATTATTTGATGGCGATGTCTGGGTTGAGTTTAGTTGGAATTATTTGATGGCGATGTCTAGTTGTTACTTGGTAGAGTTTCTGGTTAAATATTTTTTTTTTTTAGTTTTTAGTTAGAATTTTAACCAAAAAAATTGTAGTTAAATCAATTTTGATTTATGTTAGTTTTAATTTGTGTGATTTAATTATTTTTTAATTATAATATAGATTTAGTATTCTGCAAAATTTTGTATCGCTTAAATTATAAAAAATTTAATTTTTTTTTCCAAAAAAAATCTTAATATAAACAGAGTGAGTTACATAAAAAGTCCAGAAAATAGTGCTATGATCCAAAAGAGTCACAAATTTGCCTATTGATCCAAGATATACAAGATTCTAATTGTTCACTTTCAAAACAGATATTACGATATGTGACAGATACAGAACCATATAGAAAACTGTTATACTATGAAGCATAAATAAAAACAAGATCTCCACAAAAAACTGTCCATATAAACACATGATAAAAACAGCTGAAAAGATTTGAAGGAAGGACAGTAGGTCCGATCAACCCAAAAGATCATGATTGGCCTTGATACCGAGCAGAAGAGATGACAAAGGCCTCCTAGAATCCTGGAAGATAGTTTCATTCCTCCATTTCCACAAGGTTCAGCATACCAGGACAAACAATGAGTGCCAGGATGCATTCTGTTCACTCCACCATTTAAAACCATCCTGTACAGAGGAAAAAGAGTGATGAGGAAAACCAAAAGATATGGAAAGATCATACCAGATAAGAAGTGATGAGGGGCATTGAAAAATCATATGAAAGATTGTCTCAGCAGCATTCAGACACATAACATAGCGGCCCGGACCCTGCCACCCTTTCCTTTGAAACACCTCCCAAGTGAGATTCCTGTTCCAGAAAACTAGCCACAAGAAAAGGATCATTTTTAGTGGGCATGAGACTTTCCATATCGGGGGAGGAAAGATCAGTTGATCGGTGATCGATGACCCCGTGGAAAGAGCTACATACAGATCCTTTACACGGACGGGTAAAGGAGAACAGGGAAGTTTCCACGCAAGGACATCCTTTGTGGCGATGCGTCGAATAGCCGATCCCTGCAAAGCTTGACGAACAGATCTCCAGATAGGATAAATGGAAGGAGGCATAAGAAGGTCCACTTCATCCTTCCAGACCGGGGATGTAAAAGACCAAGATTTTATCAACTTATCCCACGTGAAAATGCCTCTTGAGTGGAGAAAAGTAACCAGAGCAAGAGGAATAGGAGAAACCAAACCATTCATAATGGAATCAATGCCAATGAGGATACTTGTACCCGAGGAGACCTTCCAGCGTAAGTTTTCCATAAAGAAAGGCTGGTTTTTCCTGCGGCTTTGCCAAATGGCAGACCCCCTTTTAATCCCCAAGGAATTCCTTCTATACCAATACTCAATACTTCTGCCTTTTAAGTATTTTCTGTTAATAAACAAGCTCCACGGCCCCTCACCAAAAATGCCCCTGAGAAGAGATTTACAAAGGAGGGCATTTCCAAAAGACCTCATGTGTAGCAAACCCCATCCTCCAACCTTTCTTGATCTAGATATAGCGTCCATCTTAACCAAATGAATCTTTGACTGATAGGATTTCCCTCCCCATAAAAAATTGGTAGCCAATGAGCACATTTTTTTGATAATAGAAGCAGGTAGAAAAAAGAGATGAGCCTAGTAGATCGCCAACTGTGATAATACAGCCTGTACCAAAATAAATCTACCTGCTAGAGAAAGGAGTCTCGATTCCCATCCATAAATCCTATTGTAGAAACGGTCAACAAGCCAAAGCCAGTCCCGTGTTTTGTTCCCTTTAGCCTTCAAGTTAAAACCCAGGTATTTTATGCCATTCTCAATCCGAGCTAGTCCAATGCCAATCATGGCAGCAACCCATAAAACAAGCTCCATATTTGCATCATTATGATACAACTTTGATTTTTCCTTGTTTATGAGGATTCCGGAGGCTGACTGAAATTGTTGAAGGATACTGTAAAGACATGACCAGGAGGCTTTGCAAAGCATGGCGAAAATAAGAATATCATCAACAAAAAGATTATGGGATAAGAAAATATCCTTGCAAATTTTGACCGGCTTGCATCTTTGCTCGGATACTGCCTTGTTTATCTGCAAGCTGAGAGAATTCATAACCAGAATAAAGAGAAAAAGGGGAGAGAGGACAGCCCTGATGAAGTCCCCTCTCAGCTGTAAAAAAAGATGAGGGAATTCCATTAATGATGACAGAGTAATTTACGTTTTCTACGCACGCCATTATCCACTCAATACCTTTTGTTCTTAAGCCAATTTTTGCCAGCAAAATTTTGAGAAAACCCCAGTCAATGCAATCATAGGCTTTTTTCAAATCAATCTTTAGCATAGCCGCCTTGATATTGTTAGTCAACATGGAGAAAAGACATCTTGTGTCAAAATGACAGCATCCCAAATATTTCGATCTTTTAAAAACGCATGCTGGTCCCTAGTGATGAAGAGATTTAGAATAGGCTTCATCCTCTCTGCAATAATTTTTTATATGATTTTAAACAGAGTGTTGCATAAAGAAATGGGCCTAAAGTCCTGAAAGGAATCTGTTCTATGCTTTTTTGGGATAAGAGCAATAAAAGTGGAAGATAATGCATTGTGAATATTTCCAGACATACGAGAGGCTTCCACCATTTTCAACAAGTTCAATTTAAACATGTCGTAGAAATGCAGAAAGAATTCGATAGGCCAGCCATCAGGCCCAGGACTCTTGTCCTTTTTGAAAGTCTTTATGGCAGCGAGGAGCTCATCTTCCGATACCGGTTTAATAAAATTTTCATATGCAGACTCATCAAACATTTCTAGCATCGATTCCGCGCCCATAACATGTCATTTATATTGCTTTGATTCCTTTTATACTGATTTTGAAAGAACCTTGAAGCTTCATCAGCAATATCATTATGTGAATAAAGGAAACCTCCTTTGCCATCTTCAATCTTCCATATAGAATTTTTCCTCCTTCTAGCATTTGCGAAATTGTGAAAAAACTTCGTATTTCGATCCCCCTCCTTTAGCCAAAGCGCTCTGATTTTTAGCCTCCAAGATGCTTCTTCCTTGAGCAGAAGAATTTGCTTCCTTTTTTCCAGTTCCCTGATATGGTTCTTCTTCTCAAAAGACAAGCAATCATGGGAAGATGATGAGATGAAGGTATCTAATTCCTTTTGGATGTTATTTAGCTCCTGTTTATCCTGCTTTGTTTTCTAGATTTGCCAATCCTTTGCAATCACTTTTAGGCTTTGGATCTTTTCATGGAAGGTAGTAAAAAGGGCCGAGGCAGATGCTTGCATTTCCATCCATTTCCTTGAAATGGTTTCATTAAAATATTTTTCGTCCAAAAAGATCCTGTTGAATTTGAAGGAATACTCCTTCCTGTATTCCATTTCTTTCCATTTGAGAAGAATAGGCCTATGATCGGAAGTGAACTCATTTGCAATGAGTGAAAACGGCATGCCCCATTTAGCGATGATGTTGGCATTGATAATAAAGCGATCAATCCTTTTTGCAATACAGGTCTGTCCTATCCTACCATTATCCCACGTAGGCATCATTCGTTCCGGCATGACATCCACTAGATTCCTGCTTATAAATTCCATTGTGAGCCTATCAGACAAATTGTCTTTTTTCCTGCAATTACCCCAACACTCGTCAAGGCTGAGAGTCACATTTAAATCCCCCGCTAACAGCAGAGATTCTATGTCGAGAATTTCCAAAGTAAACAACCTTTCCCAGAAAGGAATCCTGTTCCTACATGGAGCATATATATTTAGGAAATTTAGCATAAATACATGACCTCTAACAGAGGTCGAAATCAAGATCCCGGCACAACATTTATAGGCTTTTGCTTTTATCCATACAGGATCCCACAAGATAGCTAAACCTCTAGATAATCCATTTGCCTCACTGGCGACCATAAACCACGATGGAAACATCCTTCTGAAGAACGCCAGTGTCACCCTGCTTGAGTGCATGGTTTCCTGTATAAAAATAATTTTGGGCCGAGCCGTCGAGAAGAATTTTTTAAGAGCTAAGAATTTTGGGGGAGCGCCCAGACCCCTGATATTCATAGAAATCAGAAAGGTCATTTTGATGACTCACCAGCGATGTTCGCTCTAAGTGGCTGTGAATCAGCGGAATCCAATACTGGAACTTCAACAAGGGATAAGTTTGTAATACCGAAATCAGTGACTATTTATTTGCCTCTGAAATGACGACTACCGCCCTTTTTTTCTTCCTGACAGTGATATTTTTAGCGGAATTTGGACTGATGGAAGGATAGGAAGGGTGAGATGGTCTGTGCATAGTTAGTGGTTCAAGCTCCAAAGGGTTTCTTTGTAAGAAGAGATCGATATCATTGTCAGGTTTATTTATAGGCGAGTCCGAAGGAGAATTAAAAGGGGTAGGCGAGAGCATAGGTTCTTTTCCTTTCGAAGGACCTTCTGGATGATGGTTTGGAGGATGTACCGGAGAGGGGGGGGATGAGGAGATCTGTATAGTATGGGAGCCAACCGCGAAGGCCCCTTGATTCATGGCAGGGGGAGAGGGGATAGTGGTTTCCTCAAACGGTTCAGGGATAGGAAATTCGAAAACCGGTTCATTTTGAAGGATGGATCTATCATGAGAAGAATCCCTAGATCGAGGAAGAGTTGAATCATGATTTTTAATTTGGCTATCCAAGATGCTCACGTCATCAGAAGAAGGATCCGAACCATATTTCCTACCCTTGACGAAATATTGCTTCTTTGACCTGCGGTTGATGTGAAAGTTGCAGTTTTTGATGAGATGCCCCGTTCTGTGACACAGGGAGCATCGAAAGGGGATGCCCTAAAAATCAAGCCTTTGTCTGATTTTCATACCATCCCAGGATATCTCGATGTGGTCAGGGTAGGCGCCTTTGAAGGGTTTCTCGATTAGAATCCACGCAATCCTCTTGTCCGGCTCACCCCTGCACCAAGGGTCTACATAAATAAACTTCCTGATAGAGTTCCCAATTTCTGAAAGGGTTTCCGTCGACCATAGCTCCAAAGGTAAATTTGGAAGCTTTACCCAGATCATACAATTTGATGGGGTATTCTTTATAGGATCAAAACCCAGATACCATCTGGAAAGAGACAGAAAACTTCTACCAGATACCCAAGGCTTGTTTAGAATAATCTCCAGGTCCGAAGCTTTAAGGAAATGAAAGGAAAACCAATCCTTCATTAGGCGTGATATGACTAGGATATAACCTATCAAAGGATGCCACTTGTCCGCCAACCATTTCCTCATATCATCCTCCTTCATATGCGGGAAATGCCATTTCCTGATCAAGGCCAACTTTTGCAAACTATTGATTCGTTTAGCTAGAACAACACTAGAAATAGAGATAGCCTTCGGCGGAGGACCAGTTTGAATGGGATGGCTAGACTCATTAAAAATATTTGCTTGATCATAAAGTCCTCCTATATTTGAGCGCACCCATCCCTGCTGTGAGTGGGCCCTATCCCTGTCCTCATAAGACAATTGTGTGTTGATATTGCATGCCGAGTTTAGTAGCATGTAATCCACTGTGGCATGCCAGCTGTTTGGTTTTTCATGTGCCTTTTTAGCCTCTATAGTGGCATTTATAAGAGCCTGTGTGGAGGATGAATTGGAACCATCCGACATGATTGATAATGAAGGCTTCTGTAAGGTCTGGAAGGGTCTAGATCGAGGATCGAGAAAAGGGCAGATCCCACAGATAATCCTGTCAGTCACAAAATGCCTGGATGGAAGATCTGGACTGGCAATAGAAAAAGAGAAGGTACCAGAAAAGGAGCCTATTTTCGATATGTCGTCAAAGACATAGATACGATCATATGAAGGAAAATAATGAACGTTCAGAAAAAAATTATAAACCTCGGGATAAGATTAACCAAAGGACGCGAAAGTACTGTATCCTAGACCCAAAATGGCCGATCACATTGTGTGAGAAGTCATTTATAGAGAAAAAGAGGCAGTCATCATATTGACTTCAGTGAAGGAAAGGATGAGCATTTCAAAGGTGACGCTATTTGTGTACCCGAATAAGCCAGATGATACCCAGAGAAATAAATGAAAATGTTCGCCGGAGAAAATCAAATGAAGAAACCGAGAGAGGATACCGGAAGAGGATAGGTAGATCCAAACAGAAAAGCCAAAAGATATGGGGAGAAATCCCAATGCCTGGAAAAGAGGTTATTCGGAAGGCTGGGAATGACAGTCAAAACAACAACAGTAGATATGGAAAATACACCACCAATTTCCTATTCTAACACGAATATCAGAACAGGGGTTGTAGATGTAAATTAGCGATTTTATCTTGCTGAAAAGAGAAAACCACAGTTTTTACCAGCATCTCAAGACCTGAAGTGAATAGAACAGAGAAAGGAGAGACCTGAACCTATCTCCAACCTATCCAAGAAAAAATATATCATGAAAGATGTCCTCGAACCTAACATGCATCTCCATACAATGTATACAAAAAGGAGACCCATATAGCAGATAACCAAGATGTTCAGGAATCTAAAAACCGCCAAAATAAAACCGAGCCACCAAGAGATCATATTACCCGAAGAAAGTGAACAAGAGAAATCATGATATACCATTGTTCAGATGAAGAAGACTACCAACTGAACATGTAATTCTCAATATATGAATCTAGAACTTTTATTGTTTTTAGCTCATAAAACCCATAGAAAATACTAATATTGCATAAACTATGAAGGAGACGAGTGAAAACTATCATTGTATAACTTAACTGTAAAAAAATCCCTGTTAAAGCAGACAACAATAAGTTACAAGAACCTGGCCTGTATACTCGAAAAAACAACGTGCTGAGGAAGAGCCGTCCGCCACCAGCAGGAAACCGAACCAGGAGAACAAACAAAACCCATGAACTGATAGGGTACCGTAGGCCTCACAGAGAAATCGCAGGGGACTGGTAATGAAAGAAAGATGTGAAAGATAGAAAAACCCTGCGCCAGGGCGTAAGGAGGGAAGAGCAAAAACTAAGTCCAGATGGGAATCCCAGTATATGAAGGGAGAAGCTGTTTTGCGTAGATTTGGAATGTGGCAATGTAAAAGGTTGGCATGCAGCGTATGTTGCTTAGAGAGGAAACACGTCGCAGCATGAGGAAGTCACCGAAAACGACAAAGGTGGTTGAGGGAGAAACTTACCCGTGGCAGCATGACCGTAAAGCTTTGGGATATCCCCATGGCTGTCTGTGGTTGGTTGCAGAGAGCAGCAAGACGCACCCTGGTTAGTTGCTGTGGCGACGACTTCCTCAGAGCGCCTCAGACTTCTTAAATTCGTGATTCTAATAAATCCCTATTAAATTCTAAATAGATTACACTAAAAAATAAACGGAAAATCTATGCAAAATCGAATTTATGCCCAGTGTGAGCATATAAGGAAAAAAATCAAATGGCGACATTTAGCGAATGTATTGTGCTTTGAACCTTTGACACCTCCACTTGGAAGCCACCATTGTTATGGACAATTTTGTAAAACGTGGCGGAGAATTCTGGCATTACGTCACTTTAGTGATAAGTGACGTACTCTACTACTTGCAAGTTTGGTATGTAGCATATTTGTTGTTAATATAGAAGTTTTTCTAAAAAGTGTAAATTATTTGGTTTTTTTGTTAGTCACTCTAGTATTATTAATTCAAATTTAATGGGAGGTAAGGATGAAATTTGATCGTTAAATTAATTAATTTATTGGTTAAATGTTATTATTTTTTTTCCAATTAATTTATTATTTATTGGTTAAATGTTATTATTTTTTTCCAATTAATTTATTTTAAAAATATAAAAATTTGTTGGAACTGAAAAAAATCAATATATTTTTAAAATGATAAAATGTCATTAGAGTTATTAATTAAATTTTAAATGAAATTTTAACCCTGAAGAATTAAAGCTAATAACATTGGTAAGAAATAAAAATGTTTCACTATATATTCATCCCACATAGGTATAGATTACTCCCTTATCCAACATGAAAACTAATCATCGCTCAATTCCAAAACATATAACATTTGCATTTCGTTTTCTTTTTTCCATTTAGTTTTTCTTATCTATTTTTTATTTTTTTTAATTTTCCCATACTTTCTCTTCTTTTAATAAATTTTCTATCACTTTAATTTTTTAATCTCTTTTTATAATAATTTCATTACTTTTATTATTCTTTGGAAACGTTTTTCTCTAATTCTTTTATTCTAAATTTATTGATAACATTTTTAAAATATAATTTTATTTTTTTTAATTTTCCCATACTTTCTCTTCTTTTAATAAATTTTCTATCACTTTAATTTTTTAATCTCTTTTTATAATAATTTCATTACTTTTATTATTCTTTGGAAACGTTTTTCTCTAATTCTTTTATTCTAAATTTATTGATAACATTTTTAAAATATAATTTTATTTTTTTATTATTTATAATCAATTTTATTCATATAGATTTAGGTGTATAATTATCGCGCCTTGTTATTGGTCGTATGTTAGACATTAATCCAACATTCAATCTTGAAACTGGGTGGTGACTATGCACCACGAGTCTCATTCAATTTGATTTAGTTGTAGTTACTCGATGGTGTCAACAACATTTGCTCTGGATATGGCACGAGAATTTCCTTACATATGCAATCTCACTCTTGCTCCAGCTAAATTGATTGTTTGCTCATTCCCTCCATCATTCTCTTTGCAAGTGCCAGGTTTTGAAGAGGGAGCCAACACAATCACACTAAAAAATTCCAAGCTCCATCGCACTAGGCAAGCAATAATGGTTCACGAAGGTGGCAGAGTTAGATGTGGTGGCAGAGGGTGAGGGTGCCCACCCCTCCCTCCTTGGCATGACCAAGGTAATGAGTTGTTCAATCAAGACATTTCACCCCACATTCATCGTTTGGTTGTTGTAATGAAGGCGGATGAGCGCAGATGTCTAGGCAATAGATATTGGGAAGGTGTTGAGCGTAGAATGGTGGAAGTCTATGTCAATCTAAACAACACACGTCTCTCTCTACGAAATCTCCCCAGATTAATTGGCATAAAGTTTCCCCCACCCCTCAAACTCCAACGTCCACTGGCTCTAGGGAAAGCTCATCTACCATGGACTCTTCTCACTAGATGACCATTCCTCCCAATCTTGGCCCTCCAATGACTCAGTACAAGAATAAGTGTCATGCCCCCAAGCCTATAGTGGTCTTTCAACCGTGCCGATGAGGTGCGGCACTACCAACCATTTTCTTTTCACCAATACTTACGATTGTAGACTACGCCTTAACAATCCATACTTAGTTTTATTTTCGTTACCAAGTATTATTAATGTGCCTTTATACCAATGAACACCCATACACATTCATTAGCAACAACATTATACAAGAGAAATGCACAATAGTATAAAGGGAGGGGCAACTCCCTGGAATATGAGTCTGCCCGATATCAATATATTATACAATCTTTCGTTTTTTACAATGCACAAGTTAAATCTTGGGAAACCCCAAATTTATACTTAGCCAATTTTTCACAACATTGGCTAACTCGGTTGCCCAGCTCGTTGGCACCTCCGCACGGTCGCCGCACGACTAACCAATCCTTCGTTCACCTCGTCGCATCGTCGTGTCGTTTTCCCAACTTGGGCGCGCCTCCGAGTTGCCACACACGGGCGCCTCCAACTGAGACACACCTCCGTTCACAACCCAACACTTCAACAAGTCTTCGTGCACCCCTTGCACGATGGGCGGGTGCTCACCCGAGCCACCAAGACACCCTCGCCAAGTCTCGGCACAACAACACTTCTGCACAATCAACCCGGGCACGTCTTGCCCAACGCATTCACCTCTCACCAAGAGCGTTTCCACCAAGTGCGTTCTACCAAGGAGAGCGCATGAGCTATTTGCTCATCTCTCCTCAAACCTGCACACAAGTGTCTCTCCTCCAAGAGCGAAGTGCGTATGGGAAGTGCGAAGTTCGTTGGTTGGTTTGAATGCTCCAACGTCCAACATATATACACCTCCTTCGTGTGTGGGTGGGTTGCCTAGTCGATCGCCCACACACCCCATACTCGCATCGTTCGGGTGCTCCACAAGTCGACCACACCCTCATCACTGGTCGGCCAACCCTCCACTGCAAACACTCCAAGGCATGGGTATAAGCACGCGCAACACTTGGTCGTTCATCACCAAGCTCGCACTTATTGTCGCATATCGTCACATATCCATTGCACACCCGATTGGTCGCTCCACTGTTCAGTCGCACAACCGCCCGTCGCACCTCCAACATGCGCCCGTCGTGTGCGCATGCCCGGTCGCCCGACGCCCAACCGTCGCACAACTCCGAAGGCGTTACAATAAGGGTCGGAGGACCATAGCAATTCCTCATCCTGCAAGAGCCCTGAGCCAAAAGTCGACAATTAAACAAGAAATCCTCCCATCACTACCCACTCGAGGAAAGGAGAATCCTCTTAGCACGGTGCAGGTTCTTACAGAGCTGTGATTAAATGAGAGCGTCCTTCCTAGCTACTAGAAGGATATAATGATCCATTCACCTCTTTGAACATGCTGAAGCAAGAAAAAAAAGACAAAACCAAGCACCTTTAGCCTCAAAAAGTTCTAGTGCCAAGAAACTACCATGACTAAATCCCTCATTAAAATTTTTATGCCTTTGTCTTCCTATAATTTCCATAATTATTTTAATTTTTCCAAATCAATCTAAAAAGTATCACATCTACACTACCTTTGTTATGAATCACTTCAAATTATTATATAAATTTTCCAAAATTTCATTTGGTTTCTCTTTCCTAACAAATATCCCTTCACAAGTTTTCTTCACAGTAGAATAAACATTTCACAAACAATTTTTACGCTGAACATAAACTTTTCCAGCTCATCTCAAATTTTATTTTATGTAAATCATTTTTATTAATATTACGTTCTAAACTTTTAAAAATAAAATATAAATTTTTGAAGAATCTTTGGCGAAAATCACATAAAAAAACTTATGTCGACGCGTTTAGAACCATCCAATGTGATTCATCAATAAATAAAATTTTATTTAATAATGGTAATAATTAAACTTTCATAATCTAATATATGATAAGATAATTATGTATCTTAATAAACGTTGTTAATTTTATCACTTTCGAAGACATGTTTCTTTAAATTTCTTCATTTCAGACTTGACTCCTTTTGGGGTAATAATCTAGGATGTTGTATTAGCTTTTTTATGTTGGTATAAGGTTTTTGGTAATTTGAAAGGTTTCAAAATGATTAAATTTTTGACTTTGCTGAAAATTTATTATTTTAATTTTGACTAAAAGTGTAAATTCAATTCAATTTTTATTAAAAATAACAATTTTAATATTTCAAAATATTCGTTTTTATTCTATAGAAAATTGAATTTTAAATTTAATGGTTATACTTATTAATAAAATATCTTAAACTGTTTTAATAAAATATTTTTTATTTAGTAAAAATATTATAAATGTTTTATATTATATTATAAAAAGAAAATTTAATTTTAATAAAACAATTTTATATAATATTTAAAATATTCTTTTTATATTTAAAATAAATTAATTTTAAAAATATTATAAATTTTTTGTGTTATTTATTTAAAGAGAAATAAATTTAACGCTACCAAAAATCTCTAAAAGATCTAAAATCTTAAAATTTAAAAATTATAATCTAAATTCACTTATTAAAATTTTACCAAAATTTCCATATAAACTAATTAAACTACGACCTAAATATTTTATCTCGTATCATAATATACTCCTACTCCCACCCTAGGAATCTCTTTTACGACTACTTTGATACTTCAGATGACGAGTCCTAAATGTACATGTCTACTACTTTGATAATGTGATGACTCCGACAATGTACACATCTAAATATTTTATGTGCACCCAGCGTGCATGATATGACGGCTGTGCACCCAGCGTGCATGATATGACGGCTGGGGTGGATGGCTTTCGCTCCCTCCAGCCGTGTTCGAACCTTGCGGAGGTCCACCTTTTGTTAATATGTGACGGCATTGCCGTATCAGCTGGTTTTGGCTGTATTTTGACTGGCTTCAACCTTATTGTATTTTGGCTCACTAACATTTTTTTAATTGAATCAACCTTTGAAAATTAAGTAAATAAATTAACAAACTTTTCTTAAATTGTATAAGGATTTTGAAAAAGTTTATAAATTCATTAGAGTGATAAATATATTAATTAAAAATTAAAAAATATTTTAACTATTTCAAAATGATATATTAAGTAATATTATTAAAGTTCATGATTTGGATAAATAGTTATGAGAGCACTTTTAATTTATTTGTAGTTTTATTTTATTAATAAAGAATTTTAATTTAAAACGTTATAAATTTGGTATGGATCCAAAAGCCTTAATTCAACAATTATTAAAGTATTTTTTGTTTTTATTTTATTAATAAAAATTTTCTTTATTTTAATTTAAGGTGTGAAAAATATTTGTAATTCATTCAATGGTTAATATGAATAGATATTTAACATTTAAAAAATATTAATGAGCAAAATAATGCAATATATATATTTTCTTTCAACATCATCATGTTGCTAGTAGAGATTTGAATGTGGGTGGGAAGATAACCAGAGTTCCACACAACCACACAAGATGATTAAAATTGAAGAAAGATCTAACACTTAAAAAAAATTTGAATATGTGTGTCTTCTCTTTACTTCATCTTATGAAGGGGCATGTATTAATATTTTAATATAAAAAGTGTGAAATATAAATAAAATATTTCAATATCAACCATGAAAATATTATATAAAACAAGTGAAAAATAAAAATAAAATTGCTATAGTTAAAATATTTTATAATGTTTTATTAGTGTGTTTGGTCAAAACCAACATAGATCCATTTTAACTCTAGATCTACCAAGAGTATAGAGCAATCAAATCTTTTGGTCAAAACGAACATAGATCTATTTTAACTTTAGATCTACCAAGAGTATAGAGCAATCAAATCTCTTGAAGTGCAAGCCTTTCCTGAAGTTCTACACTCAAAAAAGTTTACATCTTCAGAAATTTGATCCATCCCTGCACTTGGTACATCCCGGGTTAAGATGGGTCTATGCTGGTAATAATAATTATTATTTTAAATAAAGTTATAATTTAGTTAGTTGTGATGAAGTGTTTCCGATGCCCAGACAATTTGCCATTTAATTTATATGGTTAAGACACTTTATGAATAGTGTTGAAATATTTATTGATGATGTTTAGATATTTATTTAGTGATTTAGTTATGGTAGGAAACATTATATATATATATATATATATATTATATATATAATATATATATATATATATATTAATATATATATAATATTTTGAGGTAAATAATAATTTACTATTAGTTCTCATCCTAATTTAAGTTGAAAAGTTTTAGGGGTGGATGTTTTCTACCGAATTTAGGGAAACTAAAATTTGATGAGATTGCACTTTCAAAAAGTATAAATAGATTTAATGTTTCAGATTAATAATTCAAATTTACAATAACAATGAATTTTAATTAAAATTTAAACAAAATTAATAAAAATTACAGGCTAAACGAAATTCACCAAAAAAAAATCCCAAATGAGTGATTTTTAGAACATATTTTTCAGATTTCTTAATTTCCATTTAGACGAAAAACAAAAAACAAAAAAATTTATTTTAAAGTCCAAGGGTAAAAATAACCTATAAAATAGATTGCTTCTTTATCTACTTAGACATTACTTAAACTTGTCCAGATAATATAAACCTAACCTACATCGACGTCACACCCCTAATGCACCACACAATCTTCGAACGCTGGGCAGTTGTGATCTGATTCGGGTTACGAGAAAATGAGAAAGTCTGGGCGATGCAAGGTTGAGAGTGGACTCGATCACTCTCTTTACCGTTGTGTTGTCTTTACGAACAAGAGAACGCACCAACAGTGCCGTGTGTTTTAAAATACCACGTCGACAGCACCGTGATACCGTGATGTGAATGTCCATTGTTATTAGGTTGGTAGCGGGTTAATTACTAGACTTTAAAAACTAACAAATGTAGTGAGGAATTGAGAGCTACAAGAAGTAGAGACAACATCAATTTTTCGATTCTTGTTCATGTACACATTAATGTATTCTTACAACTTGTGCACATTCCTACCTTGTGATATGACTATGCATATGCACCATCTATTCACTGCTAGACATAACCGACTATTCCTCATCTTCTCTATGTTCCTTTGTTCCTTCCCAACTTCATGATCTCTTCTACCCTTTAGTTCCCTTCTTATTGTCTTTTTTTTTTCCTTGATCCTCTATATGTTCCTTTCTCTTAAATGATGGTTTAGAAGTTGGACAACCACAGCACTTCAATTTCCTCATTCGTTTCCAAATTTGTTATTTTTTACTTACGTATGTGAACCAACAATTTTCCACAAAGTCCTATAAGACACATGGAATTGTAGCAAGACACAATTCATAGTATTATAACAAAAATATAGCACTGTAAAAACAAGGTGGATATAAGGCATTGTAACGACAATGAGAGAATTGCAACATTGTAATGGAAATGGCATAGTCATAACATTCTCACAATAAGGAAGAGTCACAACACTATCACAACAATGGTAGAGTCGTAACATTGTCACAACATTGAAACAAGAATGGTGGAGTCATAACGCTATAACAAAAATGGTAAAATCATGAAATTGTACTAGCAAGGTGGATTCGTAGCATTATAAAGACAATGGCAGGGTTGCAACACTATCACAACACTCTTATTCCATCCTCTAAATACAAACTAAAATCAATCGATGTGAATTGATTTAGGCCAATGATGCTCCTACATCAAATATCCTTTACAAGAAAAACATGAGCTTCTAGCTCATGTGGATGTTACTATAGAAATCACAATGGATGAAGGCCCTCATAGGTGTTCCAATTATTCTTTATAAACCCACGATGCATCCTTAGAACCTTTATTTCTCCACTTGACCAAATATTCATAATATTCCTTATTTTGGGTCCTCCTACTAGCACTTTTTTTGCTCTAATTCTTTAATTGATTTTATGGGTAACTATTTCTTCCACTATTCTAGGGTATGTTCTTCATCATCCCTTTCTCCTTCATGAAAATCATATAAGTCAGCAACACTAAATATTAGGGAAATGCCAAAATTCTTCGATAACTCCAACTTATAGTAATTATAAAAAATCTTCTTGAGGAATCTACATGGTTTAATTTTCTTGTACTAGAGTTTACAATATGTACCTTTGGTAAATATTTCTTTCATTAAATGTGTCATCACTAAGTATCCTTCTTCAAATCCTTTTGTCTTCTTCACAAATCTACTCTTGCTTATAATTGGCATTTCTTTTTTTTTAGTCTTAGTTTGACCTCCTCATGCGTTCCTACTTATGCTCTACAAACCCACTTGCATTATCACTCCTATCCTCCATATTTGGCAACTTAACCAAATCCACAACTCCCCTAGGTGCCCTATCATAAACAATATGAATGGGATTTTTTGAATAGACCTATTGATTGAATGGGTGCAAGTGAATTCAACCTGGGCTAGAACAAAATACCATTGTTATGGTTTTTCTCCACTCAAACCCCTCAATATTATGTTGTCACTATGAACAAACACCCTCTCAAATTTTACATACACCCAAATTTGGAGCCTAACGTGGATCTTGTGATCGGTCATTCCATAGTCACTTCTTGGTGAACTAATGCTTTTAAGCTTCCTTCTTGGATCAGAAGTGTCGAAGTCACTTGCTCACACATGCTCAGTCCACAACAAGTTCATGAGTATGTTCTTTTATGCAAAATTGGATAAGCATAGCACATTCCATCAAGATTGTGCTTGTGCGATTTCCAATCCATGTTGATAGTTAGTGCGCACTGACAACAACAATTTCTCACATTATAGCTGCATTTGTACTTCTAGTTTGGTGAGTTTTGAAAACTATTGCTTCCGCGCACCTTTGTTTTTGCAAGTGTCACTTTCATGTTTTCGGTTGTTTCTTTTGCTTGATGTCACTCTAATTAGTGTCGTTTTCATGTCATATTTCCTCTGGCATGTGTTACTTTCATTGTCATTCATATATCGTAAGATCGTTCACACTTTAGCAATTGTCATCTTTTTGCATGTTAGCTATCACATGATGTACGAATGCACATTCTGGTGGTTTCAAGGGATTTTATGTGTAAATGAGTTGATCTAACCATGTAAACATCAGTCACACTCGATCCCAAAGTTTTAAGCATTGTCGCACAAGTGTCATCATGGTTGTCGTAAAGTGTATCTTAAGTGTCGCACTTGTCATAAAGTTGTCACACAGAGGGAAATGCATTTTTCATGTGTCGTGGATGATCTATGTTGTTGTGTCATCAAGTATTCTAAGTGTGTGATCACATTCGAAGTCTTATCATTATTCACATCAATCTCGATAATCCCACACTTGGCCATTTCTAGATAAGCTTTCTGACCAAGCAACCTAGCTTCACCTGACCTCCCTGAACTGCACACTGCACAATTTCAATCCTCTAGTTGTGATCTTGCCTCTTGGCACTTCGCAATGTGCAGTTCGTGCCTCCCAGGACTATTGCACTGCATAGTTTCTATGCTTAAGCCCCAACGATGACCTCCATAAGTGCGCAATTCCCTCTTCCAGCCAAGTCTCATTTGCACACTTCGCAATATCTAGGCTCAAGCTCCTCCCTTGAGCTCCATATCTACATAATGGCAAGGTGGTACAACCTCCTCTGCCTCCTAAAACTGCGTAGTGTGTTCATTCGGTGCCCATCCCCTCAGCCTGTTTCACTGGCTTCCAGAACTACATAATTTTCTCCCTTAGCCCAACCTAAACTGTGCATCGTGTAGTCTGAAGGTTTAAGCCTCAACCCTGAGCTCTTGAACTGTGTAATTTCACAATCACTTGGGATCCTCTCTCCTCTATAAATGTACAAATAGGTTGATCCAGTGCCCATCCCCTCAGCCTGTCACACTAAGCTTCTAGATTGTGCATATTTCTTCCTCAGTCCTTCCTGAACTACACAATGCACAATCTCAAGGCTCAAGATTTACCTTCATTGCCTAAACTGTGCAATTGCACAGTCGCTAAGCCTCTTTCCCAACCTGTCATCCAGTTATGGCTTAGTCAGTATTTCAACGTGCACCATCTTAGACTGGGGCTTTATTGAATTGATGTCATCTTTTCATGGGTGAATTGCATATACAAGAACCCTATCATGCTAAGGCAAGATGAGGAGGAAGAATATGGAGAAGGAAGATGTGATAAAAGACACATATGGACCTGAAGGGATAAGATGATCAATAGGAAATAAGATGAAGGAACATCAAACTCTAACAAAAGATGAAGTTCAAGATCACATGGAAGACTCCTCATCTTCAAGTCATAAGGAGGAGGAAGAATAAGAACATGTACCATATTTTCAAGAAGACACAAAGAAAGAAGCATCAAGAAGGAAAACTTGGCATTTTCACATCATCACGCAGTTCATGTCATTAGTGTCATGTCATGTCCTGTCATAAGTCATCATATGCTGCATCATTATTGTGGATTATGTAATTACCTATTCAAAATGTGTTGTAAAGTGGAAGTCCAAAGGACACATTCAAAATACGAAGAGTCATGTAAGGTCAAAAATTCATGGGAAGTCAAATAATCATAAGGGTAGTCAAAGAGTCACAAGGAAGGTGAATCATCACCTCTTGATTATATATACACCCTCATTGTATGAGCAAAGGAATCTTCACCTTGGCTCCTCCTGCAAGGCATCCGAGAGATAAGCTAGTTCTTTTGAGGAGAAAGGATTTGCTCCAATGCTCCACTAATGGAGCTAGTGGTGTTCATTGTATACATGCATCTTGGAACTTTCACTTAATATGAGAAGCCCTATGGGCCAACACGTTCTTCATGCATGGATTATGGATATTTGTAAGACTATTTTGTGAATGTTTGTAATTCAAGTTTGCTTTCATCTATGCCTAAGTAGTTGAACTATTTCAGTTATTTTGGTACTTATCATATTGAGAATGTGATGTAATTTCTATTATTGCTATCACATCCTTGTGGACTATTCAGCTAGATATTAGAAAAATCTTCCTCATTATATTGGTTTTAATGACCGTCAGATCTCTATGGAATATTCCTCTTGATGTTGTGTTGAACCTTCTTCTTCATTTGTGCCTCTACTAGGGTGGTACTACTACCTCTCTCTTAGAGGCTAACTTTTCCTCCCCTCCATAGTGAATTAAATTTGACACACATATGATTGAACACTAACTAGGCACAACCCCCTTGCTTTTGGAAGGAACCATGCACTTCATTCTCTTGTTGACAGTTAGAGCCAAGGAAAATCTATAAGAACACATGGAGACAGGGCTGATATTCCAGATGGGGTTCCTACTCCAAATGGTGTGAGGTATAATTGGGATGTCACATTAGGGAGACCCCTTGGTTGATAGATTTCCAACACCATCAACAATGACACTAGAAGAAGGGCTAGATGACAAGATGAGCCCGTTGAGTTTGCTTTGAATCTCCTATCATAAATGGCTCTTTCCCAAATGATAATGCTAGAGTATTTTTTAGACATACCTCTTGTAAAACTTTCAATCTCCATGAAACTTGCTCATGCCTTGTCTCAGTTCAAGTTAAATGGCGAGGGTGGTATATCTTTATCCAAATACATAAATGACTTTCTTGGGTTTTGTAAAACTTTCCAAATCGATGATGAAGATGTCATGTATATTCTATTCACCCTCACTCTCGAAGTTCATGTTAAGCATTGGTGCCATACCTTACCGTCTTATTCCATTCATTCTCTTCATCATTTTACTAAGGAGCCTCATCAAGCTTTTGATTGGTATGATTACTGAGATGTTCACAAAATAATCAATTAACTCAGAATGGAGCCTGATGAATCAGTTGAGGTTATTGCTAATATATTCCTTCATTTATGTTGAGTTTATTGAAGAAGATATGGATCAAGATTTTTGTAAGAAAAAGTTTTAACATTTGGTTTGGATTTCTTTGAATCAGGGTGAATCTAAACCTCTTGATGTTTTCCCTTTCCCAACTCTTGTAAATCATGAGACACCTCTAATTTCATAGGAGGAACCTATTATTCCTTTTAATCCTTGTCCTCCTCCTTTTCTAGTCTCGATGTGGGTTCCTCCTTATGGTTATTGTGAAGTTGGGAAATCCACAAATCAAATTCCTAATTCATCTTCTCATTCTTCTTCCACTTTTCACGATTCAGACTTAAAGGAGGGAATTCCAGATTTTCTCATGAAGCCTATAGTGAAGACTAACTCCTTCATTTAGCAAGATGGTATTACTATTCATAATTTTAGTCTTGAACCTGATTTGAATTTCTGACCATGACTCTTTCTACCATGATCTGCATGAGTGATCTATTCCACCAACTAGTTTTCACTCTCTCTTAATTTTCATGTTGCTAGTTCAACTTGCGATTAGATAAAAGTCAATCACATTACAGATGTGGGGGAGTAGGAAGGAGAATATGCTTTCAATATTTCTTCTATTTTCCAAAAACTTCCACGTGAAGATGATGCGCTTCCATTCTTGGTCGATTTTCAATCTTCTAATCTCGCTAGTAAATCAAATGTAATCAATTATTTCGATCAATCTGTATACTTGGGCAACAATCATTCCAATGATGATGACTTTATTGATGTATGCAACCATGAATTCCTAGGTGCATCAACTGATATTTTGTTTTCACATGAAGATTTTAATTTAGACCTGGGTCTGATTTGGTCAAACAAGATGTGGTCATAAAACCTTCCTCTTCATCTCACTATCCCATGTACTCTCTCGTCTGCGATGCATCTACTTGTGACGAAGATACTCCATGATATTTAAGTTCTTCATCCAACGAGTTAGCTTCTCAATTGACACATGGCAGTGAGATTATCCATGATGCAAATGAAAACAATCGAATCATTGAGTACTCTTTCCATTCCTCATCATCTATTCTCTTGCATGACGACAACTCTTTAAATCAACTTGCTCATGAATTTCCCCGATTCATTCATCTTGAATTTGTGATTAGAAGAATCTTTCGACTTGAATAATCTAGTTATTGAAGTTGAAAAATACACTGAAATTAGTGACAGAGATGGCTTCCATTTGGTGAGAAATGGCTTTTTTGAAATCAATGGTAGAAACTATCCTCAAACCATGCATGATCTAGTTCAATCTTCAAAATGCGTTTTTACAATCGTGGAAAGTTTCAGGACCTGCTAGGGAGTCGAGGCACTTCAACTTCCATTATTGGTTATGTCAATATATCGTGACTCTGGTAAGCCCCCCTAACTAAGTCAGATATGTTTTTTCCCACACAATCCTTCTCTTTGCATGGTTTCACTCGATGAAAATTTCTTTTTGAAAAATGTTTGGTATTTTAGGTGTGATCTTTCAAATTTTCAAGATTTTACTTCTGATTGAATTCAAGAATCTATTTCATTTCATTCATCTTCATGTAAATATCTTGCATTCAACTCAGGTTTGAAATGTGTATCTCTCATAGAGTCATGGAATTGTGAAGTTGATCATTCCAAGGACTATCTTTAGTCGAAGGAATCATGCTTATCAAATTCTTTCCTTAATAGCCAACTCCCAGATATTATTATGAATGTTATATTGCAAATATTTCTCTTCATCACACTTGAATTCCTCTTGAGTGAAAATGAATGCATGAGTTATCGTGCAAATCAAATTCTTCTTTGTTCACTGCATCTTGACTGGTTTTGTGTGTTTTCTATACTGGAATTCCTTTTCACTTCTTTCGATGATTATGATGCTAGTATAGTGTGTTAACAATCACAAAGAAATATTTTCTCACATTTTTCAGATGAGGAAGATGATTCTATTATTCAGAGAATTTGCGAAATTGTTCAAATTGATTTATCTTTGTTTATTACAAACTAGGAATATGATGCTTTAATCGACCCATCTGATCATTATTTTGTCTTTGATGACTGTCATTAATTTTATCATTTCACCAAAATTATATCTAATGACATTTTTTTACATCCTTTGGTCTTCATCTTTCAACATCTCGCCATTTGGATTTTTGTTAAGCGGTTGAGGCACTTTAGCCTTCGCTGATGGTTATGTTAGGTCCTCACTGTCTTGACATGACTACTGAATATGATCAAATCTATTTACCCTTACAAGGTTCCCATCATAATCTCATTCCTCTAATTGAAAATTCATATTTTCAAAAAAATTTGAGGTTATTAAGAGGATTATCATAAATTTTGTGATCCAACCACTGAATGGTTGGAACAATCTTACCTAGAAAGCTTTGTCACAAATAAAAAGTCTCTACTTCCCTTGCGAATTCTAAGGAGTTCGGTGTAGATGGAGACACATCCATGGGAATTTTCTGTGTTTTGGTCAAATATGTTATTCATCGAAAAGGTAAGAATGTGAAGACCCTCCTTTTATTGTGAAAATTATTCAAGCTCTCATATTTTCTCTTGCACATTGCTTTATATCTATTTTAATCGATCGTATATTTGTGATTGTAGTCCAGGAATGATTACAGTGGTTACATTGGAAATTCCATTATACGTGACTCCTACCTTCTAGTTGTTAGATTAGGAGTAGGATTAGTTGCATCCTAGTTTTACTTCTCTTGCACTCATCCCATGTGGTTTTCTTTAGTCTGTCTTTTCTTATTTTTTTAGCATTATGCTTTGGTTGAGCCTCTTTTGCTTATATTGTAGTTTTTTTTCCTTGTTGTGTGTTGTATTTCCTTTCATTTTGTGATACCTTGCATGAAGATGCATTGTTGGCCCAAAAGGGAATGTGGCAAAAAAGAAAAGAACTTTGTAGCATTGCAACATTTGGCTAAATCTCTGTCCTTCTTCCTTTTTTTGGTTACATATTTTGGTCGATGATGTTCCGATGAAAAATATGATCCTTGAATTAAGAAAGCCTTATGTTGAACCATGACCTCCATGTGTATTATGGAAACCTCATCCCTGCACTCATACTTTTATGTTTCAGTGTGTCAAGATGATCCAATTGAGTAGAGAAGGAAAGGGGAAAATCTAAATGAGAAAACCAATATCAAAGGTCTTATATGTGCTTCTATGAAGGGACAACCTATCCTGCTCTCAATAAATTAGGATCCCTCTTCCTCACATGAAATAAACAAGTGTCAATGCACAATCATATATAAATAAATAAATAAAGGCAAAAGAAGAGAAAGGCTTCTTGTGCAGAGAGGTGAAGCAAGAAACTCCACCAGGGTACTGTCCAGGCTCGTTGGTAGTAGAGCAATGCTTCTGTTCCTATAGTGACTCTATTGGGTCACTCTTTAGGCCTACTAGAGGTGGAACAACACTAGAGATGAAAATCCATTCTATGAAAACCTAAAGCTCACGAACTTCATTACCCTATCCTGATTCAAAACATTGTGTGATCATTGATCTTATGTTTGTGTTTAACCGAGTAAGGGAATGAACGAGACTATGTTTATGCATGGGGCAAGTGGGGAAGCCATGGTAATCTAAATGATGAATCAATACTTCCTAAAGAAATAGACCCTGCACAAAAGAATTGACCAAGGCAGAGAAGCTAAAATTCTAACAGTGTGTCGCCAAGTGTTGTCATTGTGACAAACACCCTCCAAAATTTTGCATACACTCAAATTTTGGAGCCTACTGTGGACCTTGTGATCAGTCTTTCCATATTCACTTCTTGGTCACTTGATGCTTTTAAGCTCCCTTCTTGGATCAGAAGTGTCAAAGTTACTTGCTCACACATGCTTAGTCCACAACAAGTTCATGAGTGCATTATTTTACACAAGCTTGGACAAGCATAGCACATTCCATCAAGACTATGCTTATGTGATGTCCAATCCATGTTGTTAGTCAGTGTGCACTGACAACGACATTTTCTCACATTATAGCTACGTTTGTACTTCTATTTCAGTGAGTTTTGCAAACTATCGCTTCCACACAACTTTGTTTTTGGGAGTGTCGCTTTCACTTGATTTCACTCTAATTAGTGTCATTTTCATGTCATATTTCCTTTGGCATGTGTTACTTTCACTATCATTCACATATGACAAGATTTGTTCGCACTTTAGCAATTGTCATCTTTTCACATGCTATTTATCATACGATGTATGAATGCATGTTATGGTGGTATCAAGAGGTGGTCTCTATGTGAATGAGTTGACTAACCATGTAAACATCAGTCACACTCATTCCCAAAGTTTTAAGCGTCATCACACAAGTTTCATTACGGTTGTCGTAAAGTGTATCTTAAGTGTCACACTTGTCATAAAGTTGTCACATGTAGGGAAATGCATTGTTCACATGTCATGGATGATCTGTGTTGTTTTTTCTTCAAGTATCCTAAGTGTGTGATCACATTCAAAATGTTATCATTGTTCACATCAGTCTCACCGATCCCACACTTATCCATTTATGGAAAGGCTTTCCGACCAAGCCACCTAGCTTGACCCAACCTCCTTAAACTATACACTGTGTAGTTTCAGTCCTCTAGCTATGGCCTTGCTTCTTGACACTGTGAAATATGTAGTTCTTGCCTCCCAGGACTATCTCACTACGCAATTTCTTTGTGCTTAAGCCCCAAACTTGACCTCAAGAATTGCACAATTCCCTCTCCAAACCTAGCCTCAATCTCATCCCTTAAGCTCCTGACCTACTCAATTCAATAGTGGCCCAGACTTATCTACCTCTCAAAAATATTCAGTGTGTTCATCTCATGCCCATCCCCTCAGCCCATCTCAATGACTTCCAGAACTATGCATTTTCTCCCTTAGCCCAGCCTCAAATGCACACTACGCAGTCTCAGGGCTGAAGCCTCAACCTTGAGCTCTTGAACTACACAATTGCGCAATCACTTGGTCTCCTCTCTCCTCCAAAACTACACAATAAGATGATCTATTACCCATCCCCTCATTCTATCATACCGAGCTTCCATATTGTGAAAATTTCTTCCTTAGTTTTTACTGAACTGCGCATTTCACAGTCTTAAGGCTCAAACTTCACCCATGATTACTTGAGATGTGCAATACGAAGTCACTATTCCTCTTTCCCAGCCTGTCATACATCCTAGCTCAATCGGTGGATCAATGTGCACCATCTTAGACTATGGGTTTATCGAACTGATGTCATCTTGTCATGAGTGAATTGTAGATATAGGAACTCTATCATGTTATGGAAAGATGTTGTAGAAGGATATGTGGAAGGAGGACATGTTAGAAGACACATATGGAGTTGAAGAGATCATATGATTAGCAGGCGAGAAGACGAAGGAACATCCAACTATAATAGATGATGAAGATCAAGATCACATGGAAGACTCCTCATCTTCAAGTCATAAGGAGGAGGAAGAAGAAGAACATGTACCATATGTTCAAGAAGACACGAAGAAAGAAGAAGCAAGAAGGACAAGTTGGCACTGTCACATCATCATGCAGTTCATGTCATTAGTGTCATGTCATGTACTATCACAAGTCATCATGTGCCGCATCATTATTGTCGATTATGTAATTACCTATTCAAAATGTGTTGTAAAGTGGAAGTCCAAAGGGAATATGAAGAGTCATGTAAGGTCGAAAATTCATAGGAAGTCAAACAGTCATGAGGGTAGTCAAAGAGTCACAAGGAAGGTGAAGAATCACCTCTTGATTATATATACACCCTCATTATATGAGCAAAGGAATTTTCACCTTGGATCCTCTTGCAAGGCATCTGAGAGATAAGTTAGTTCTTTTGAGGATCAAGGAGTGGCTCCAATGCTCCACTATTGGAGCTAGTGGTGTTCATTGTATACATGTGTCTTGGAACTTTTACTTAATATGAGAAGCCCTATGGGTGAACACGTTCTTCATGCATGGATTATGGGTATTTGTAAGACTATTATGTGAATGTTTGTAATTCATGTTTGCTTTCATCTATGGTCAAGTAGTTCAACTATTTTATTTATTTTGTTACTTATCATATTGAGATTTTTTCTTTTTAATTTCTATTATCGTTGCCACATCATCATGGACTACTTTGTTGGATATTAGATATGTCTTCCTCATTATATTTGTTTCAATAACTATCACATCTCTATGGACTATTCCACTTGATGTTGTATGAACCCTTCTTGTTCACTTTTCCTCCCCTCTGTAGTGAAACAACGTAGACACACATAAAATCAAACACTCGTCAGGCACACCCACCTTTCTTTTCAAAGGCACCATGTGTTCCGCTCTCTTGCTGACAGATAGATCCAAGGAAAATCTATAAGAATACATGGCAACTAGGATGATATTCTGGATGGGGCTCCTTCTCCAAACAATGTTAGATATTATTGGGACTTCACATCGAGGATACCCCTTGCTTGACGGATTTCCAACACCATCAAAAAATTCCTAAAGATTTGGTTAACCACCACAATTTTTCAGTCCATTTGTGGATAGTATGTGATGTTATACAAAAACTTGGAGCCCATTTCTTCCAAAGCACCCTCTAAAAGTTTCCAAGGAATCTTGTATCTCTATGGGAAACGATAGTCCATAGTAGTCCATGTAATCTCACAATTTCTCGAAAGAACAAAATATCCCCTTGAATGTCATCATTTCTTTTCTCACATGGTATGGAATATGCCATTTGAAAACCTATCTACTACAACCACTATAGAATCATGACCTTGCTATGTTCTAGGTAACCCCAAACATAATTCCATACTTATATTTTCCCATGGTCCCTTGAGCATTCGAAGTGGTGTATATAACCATGTGTTTTTACTCCTTCCTATTTCCCATCAATAATTCCTATAATTCTCAACAAATTTCTTAACGTCATTATTGATGTTGATCCAAAAGTATCTTTCCTTTACTAATGTTGTGGTCTCATCAAACACAAAAATGTCAACCCAAAACTCCACTCTGTAGTTCTTTAGAAAGATCCAAAGGAAACAAGCCCCATGGAATGCACCAATTCTGACTCTTAAACAATAATCCCTCTTAGATATGGAAATCCAAATATGGACTTCTATTAATACTCCAAAGTTCCTTACATGCCTTCTAGGTTTCTACAAAATATACACCCTCTTCCTACAACTACTTCATGCATTCCAAGCTTCAACAAATGACAAGGTATTCTACAACATTATCCTTTGAATATATGAATATGAAACCTTATTTGATTTTCCATACTTTTGCTTAAAAAATAAATGTATAGACTTTGTAAAAATTCTACTCCTTTGGAATGCTTTTGATTAAGCTTACCTTGATTTTTGATGTATTACAACACCTTATTATTAATAAATTAGAAAAGCGCCTTCAATAACAGTTAATCTGACCATTTATTGTAAGCTTGTACAATATAAAATAACTCTTGATCATAAACATAGTACTGCTTCTTATCATCATTCCACTTCTTGGTAAAGAATGTGATTAGTTTTCATTCTTGACTCAAAACCGCTCTGACTGCTAAACCACTAGCATCATAATCCACTTGAAAAACCTTATTAAAATTTGGGAGCATCAAAATTGGTTGTTCAATTATCGTCTTCTTCATGTTTTCAAATGATTTCATGGTTGTTGTTGTCTATTGGAAAATCCCTTTCTTCATACATTTTGTAAGTAGTGCACACATCTCATTGAAACTTTAGATACATTTCCTATAGAATCTCACTAAACCATGAATTCTTCTCATATCAAAAGTACGCATAAGTGTTGGCTAATCCAAAACATCCTTTACCTTTTGAGGATCCATTTTCAAGCCTCCCTTGGAAATAACAAATCCCAAGTAACTCATCCTTTAGAAACATGCACTTTTTTAAATCTATCGGTATTTCTCTTCCCTCACCTACTCAACACCTTTCCCATATTCTTCATGTGTTCTTCTTTGGGGTCATACTAAATATCAAAATGTCATCCAGGTATATAACAACAAAAATTCCCAAAAATGGTTTTGATACTTCATTCATAATACTTGTGAATGTTTTAGGAATATTGGTTAACCGAAACATCATGACTAGCCATTCAAAAAATCCTTCCTTTGTCTTAAACATTGTCTTCTATACATCATATTCCCTTATCTGATTATGATAATATCCACTATGAGGTAATCCATCCACAGTGAGAGAAATATATACTTGACAGTGATTTCATTGATAACATGTGAATTTTTCCACATTGGCCATTCACCTCCTTTGTTGGGTTGCAACATTTTTGGTACAACAAAAGGATGTAAACTCTCTTTGATCAATCCTATGTTAACCAAATATTTTACTTTCCTATTCACTTGAGTCACTTTTTGCTAGAGTCATCTAATAAGGAGCTTTGTTAGGAAAAGTTGACCATGGTATCAAGTCAATCTAATGTGATAAAATCCTCATGGGAGGTAAACCTATTGGAAAATAATTCACACCAATTTCAACAAAATATTTCAAGAAAGGTTGATTCTTCGGTTGTATAGAGGTCATTTTCCCAATTTCTTGGACTTATTTTGGCATTATGGCGAAATAGAAATTTACCTTCTCATGTTCCTTCAAAAATTTCTTAGCTAAATACAACATAATTCAAATACTTCTATTTCTCACATCTTGCTTACTATCGCTTCTTGTCGTTGTCATTGAATTTTCCGGCATGGTTCCAAATGATATCGTTGTTCATCCTTTTTTAGTTCAGAGGTATTCTTCTTGCCATCGTGGAAAATATTTCTATCAAATACCCATAGTTTTTCGAGGAATACATGGCTTGCATCCATCTCTACTACATCACATAAAATTTATTCACTAAAGCTTCTAATTTGAAAATTTAATAGCACTAATATTTCATGATCACTTTCTATCCCTTTTTAACCATGAAACTTGATATGGATTGGGATGGGGAATACATTTTAACTTTAGCTCTCTATGACTTCTATGGATACCAAATTTTCTTTACTTCCACCATCCATGACCATATTACAACATTTTCCTCAAACTGTATGTTTACTATTAGAAATTGTCCTTCTCTTTTCAGGTTCTTTTGTTATCTTCTTTTTAGGTTTAAGCAACACCCTATGCAATATTAAGTTATCACCCTATGGAACTAAAGGACCATTAGGTTTTGACCAACAATGGTTTTCTGATTTGCTTGAGAAACATGTATTTTACCTTTAGTTATTCTTCCTACATTATGCTTTTACGTGCATTTAGATGCCTTATGTCCCTCTACTCCACACCTGTGGCAAGTAATAATACACTTACATGTTCCTCTTTCAAATCCTTTTTCTCTTCCAGTGCCATTTCTTCTATTTCTTTGGATACTAGTGCACTAATACATATGACATACTTCCTGACATCGTTCTGGTAATAGTTCAATGAATACAAATTGGTTTTCCAATGATTATTATTAGGAATGTTTTTTTGGAAAAAACTTTCATCACACCAATTATATTAGTATCCCTTTATCATTCTTGTAACATACAAAAAACAACATTTAGAAATTGTGGAGTTATTTAATCGCACCAATTTTTTTATGAGTGTTGTTGTTTGAACTTCAGTGAAAACAAATATATTTTTTTAATTCAATGAAAAGAACCACCACAATGAAATTTTATGTGGGTTTGATATGCCACCTTTCTATTGCAATATTGAAATCCACAACATCACAACTTCTATAACCATAGTAGCTAATCGTACTTGTGATGAATAATTTTTGCAAGTGGCAACTATGGATACATTTTATTCATCAAGTTTTCGACAAGCCTAGGCATCATATCTTAGATGAACACGTCTCATGGTTGTACATGTAATGAAACTAGATTTTCACATGGCATTCTCAGGGAAAATTTAATCTATGGTTGTCTGACTCAATATCGATGTTAGCGATGTCACAACTCCAATTTTAAACTTGCAAAAGGAAGGCAATTTCTAATGCATTGAACTATGCTTCTTAACTGGAAAGTTATGAGATCACGAGAACCATTCATTGGAACAGTGAAAAATGGTTGGGCATGTGCAATGATGACTGAGAAGGCATGCTTCTATTGGATGTTCATCATGGAAGTTGAATTATGATGATTAAAATGAATTAAGAAAAAAAAAATGATGTTGTACACTAAAAGCCATGGTTATGATAAATTGGACATTGTCCCCTAATTGTTTTTGAGACACATGCATTTGTGGTATATGTCATGATGTATTTGATTGTAAATGCTTAACTCCTTTGAGGAGGTAACCGGATCCGCATACTAGTGAATATTGCCACACCAAATGAGTAGGAAAAATTTTACAGGCTAATATTTGCAGGTGGGTTAATTTTCCCTGCTTTAAAAAAAAAGATTTGCCAATTTCAATTTTTTCTAAAAATTATTCGTCGAAATTCTTTAATATAAAATTATTTAACGTTAAAATTCTCCAAAACTTTATAGATACTATATAAAATCATTATAAATTTGAATATTTTTACAAAAATCTTGTCAAACATTTTACAATTTACATATTACAAACTATTAGTATTTGCTAAAATTTATAAACTTTAAGATAAGTTTCCATCCTTAAGATTTTCCTTGGAAATGAGTATAGGTGTAATTGGGACCTTAATTAGGTTATATTCCACCATAAAAAAAATCCTTCCTTCCTTCCAACAATTCATAATATTACCCTTTCAAATTCTCAATTAGACCTATGATCAGTTGGTGTGACAATATTCATTGGTATGTGGGCTAGTTGTATCCTCAAAGGTTTTGGATACAATAATTATATAGATTCAAAGGGAAAATATATGACCTAATGTTAAAATAATCTTACTATCATAAATATATATCCTAACTACTATGTTAATATATATGCAGTATTATAGTTATCCTAGATAACTCAAAGGAAATTATATGTTTTAGATACAAGTAGAAGATCAATTAGTAAATCAAAGAAATAGTTCATAGAATTCAACTAGTAAAGCAAAAATACAATAAATTAAAGTCTTTATAATAAATAGTTACTAAGAATGAATGCATGTATTCCTATTTCCGATTAGTTTTAGTTGTAAAATTTATTGAAACAACAAAGGAATCTCAAGCATTTAAAGTGAAAACTTAAATTGAACACTTATGGGAATGTAATTTGGACATTAATAAATTCATATCGTCCACCTCTATAACATAAATGTTTCCTTAAAATCCTATTATTTACTAATGAAAGTAATCCTATCTAAGGTTGACAAAATTTTATATTGTCAAATGGGACCAACAAATGCAAACAATATGAGTATTCAACTTCTAGGCCTTGAACTAAACAATTAATCAAACTGTATTTGATAGTGTAGTGGAAGTCAATGTATTTCCTTCAATATTCATGGATTCCCCTAAAAGAGTTAATGTTGAGAATGTCTTCAAGGCATACCTATAACTCACAATAAAAATAAATAACTTTCATCACCAAATGGATTTTATGAATATTTCACAAAAGGTCTAGGTTCTAATTCAAACATAGTGGACAACTATGGATAAAATCATTGCAAGTAGGATGTCTAAATAAAGCTTGTTAGATATTAATTCCTTGAAGAATCACAAGCAGGGTGTTCATTTCTTGAAGAAAGGCATGAATTTTCTAAGGCAAGGCATGCATTTACTAAGGTAGGGTGTGCATTTCCTAAGATATGGAGTGAAATTTCTAATATAGGGCATGCATTTCATGAGGAAAGGCATGCATTTGCTGAGCTAGAGTTTTAATTTCATGAGGAAAAATTTAATAAGATAATGTGTGCATTTGCTGATCCAAAAACAACCAACACACAAACCAAATCATGTTTGTGAGTATCTCATATACATGTAGACATGTTAATAAAATGTAATTGATCAATGCCTTGAGGGTTATAATCTCCCACCCCCACCCCCTTAGTTATTTTTAGTAAATTACAGACTCCTTGAAATGAAAACTTACCTTAGAAGTATGCCTTCCCAAAGTTTCATGGCACTGACTTTACTCCCAAAGTCTTGTAGCACTCATTCTACACCATTAATTTCATACTCCTTGAAATGGGCATTTACCTCCAAAGTGCACTTGCTCGGAGTTTCGTGTTACTCACTTTATGCCTAAATTTCTACAACACTTATTTTGCATGACTTTAGCACTTAGCCATATATAATATATGATAATCATGGGCTTCCTTCATGTCCTCTCATCAGTCCAATTTTTTTATGTTTCAATGGTACACAATACATATGGCATTAATAGACGCAATTTCGAGCACTTATTATGATTTCTTGAAATGTGTTGTGCATTTCATCACCTGTGTCATTCATATAGGTGTCATCTATTCATCCATGTTTCATCCATGTAATCATCCACATGCCATCCACATCGGCATTCATGTGTCATTATCCACATCTCAAACCCACCAACAAGCATCCTTTGGCAGGATCGTTGAAGTCTCCATTCCATCATATGACATTGCACATTCATCATTAAGTCTCCATTCCATCACATCTCTCACTATATTTCTTGATGTAATATCCTCACTTTTATAATGTTATCCAAGTGGTAGGCTAAGTTAATAAAATTAATGTTACTATATGCAATATCAAGGCACATTTAGTAATTACGTTGTACTCATTAGTCCTTAATGAATGAAATATCATTTCATAAGTGATACTATGTATTCATTAGGCTCGTAAGAAAATATATGTCGAGTATATGGAAATATATACACTACAGTGACAAAAGAAACACTTTGGGATAGGAAGAAACAACATGTGGTTGCAAGCCTACAATTGGTATTCTAAATTGTCCCCAGAAGAGAAAACTAGTAACTAAGTTTGGACAATGGAAATTTTATTATGGGGTGTATGCTTGAAGTCGATGATTTCAAAGAATCAATATCTTGGTGTACAACGAATTTTAATAAAAAACAAAGGAAAATTTAGTCGGAAGGAGCTAAGAGGACACTAATTTCACTTACACATTAGATTTTCAAAAGTATATTGTGTTTTCCTATACCGATGTCAACTTTTAATTTTGTTGAAGCAAACTCGTTTTTGGAAGCTTAAGATAGATAAATTAATCTTTTGAATAAGTTCTCACATGCACCCACAATTGACATAAAGATAAGGATTAAGGTACGATCATTCAATTCTACTCATACAAAGAGTTTTCATGGTTATTTGCTTAACTTGCTAGACTACTCAAGCTCCCAAATATGTTCTATATGTACTATACTATGTTCATGAAAAGGATATTTTTGAGTGGGTTGATATTATATTAAATGAGATATCATTTTAGTGAAAGAAATATCATAGAACCAAGATATTTTACGTCATCTTATTTAGTTTATGAAATTGTGTATGGTCATGTATTTAAGGAACTACCAAGGTAAAAGAATGTCAACATCAAGAAAGACCTAGTGTCTTTATGGTATCCTACCTTGTGGAAGCATAATAATTCTTTCAATTCTTATGAGATTCAAAATGGATTGCTCTATTCTATCTAAAGAATAGTATTTATATTGATAGATGAAATAATATTGAACAAAGCATCCAAATTCTTAAAGGAAAAGGTGTTTTGGAAATAAGAGGTTATTTTCCATTTGGGTTTTAGGGTAGATATTTACTCATACACTATTTCATTTGTGAGAATTGCATAAATATGTAGATAATGTAAGCACTAGTTCCACTTCTTCCATCAAAGAAGGAAGAAATAATTTATCACATTTTCTATTATAGTAGGGGAGATCATAGTCATAACAAGTGGGCCAACTTGATGAATTATCTACACATTTTAACAACTCTCTATACATTTTATTTCTATTGGATACCCCATAATTTTAATAGAATGTCAATAGTTGATGAAAGAAAAGGGGATGATAAAAAATATGCATATAATATGCTTGGATGATGTTGCATATCATCTCCTTAACATTGTATATGCTTATCAGTTTAGGCTCATGTATCAACTCAAATTCCAAGCCAACTTTCATGTCCATTAGAGGCTTACCATGCTAAATTTTCTCCTTCAATCCATAAAAGAGATGAGAACAAAAGTAAAGGAGGAGAAATCCAATTACTTGGCCCATCATGGCCTCATCAGGTTAATAGTAATGGATTCCTTGGAATATGTTGAAAACCCTATTCCCTAAACATATTTTGTTGACATGGATAAACAAGACTTCTTAGAGGTCCAACCTAAGATAATAGAGTTAGAGGCATATTTGGGAGAGACAACTATTACAACCATATATATAGTTGGTTGAGTTAAAATTGGCAGAAATGGGAGAAACAACAGAGGAAAAAATAGATTCAACAAAGCACAGGATGAATTAGCAGCTCGAATGACATGATCTCAGGAAGAAACAACAAAGCCTAAGAGAGATTGAAAAAACCTCAGGAAGAAATTAGGAAACACAAAGGAGGTCAGCTAAGAAAAGTAAGAAAGAGGTAACAAGAAGCCCTGTAGCATAAGAAGGAGGGGATGAAATTTTTATGGAGGAAAAAAAAAATTATTGTTACATTGGAAACCCTAGGCACTCCAAAAAAATCCAAGGCTAGAAAACCCACTCAAACACCTACCTAATTTAGAATAGGAGAAAGTAAAAAAATGAGGTTTAGTGGAAAACCTAAGCCTCCATATTCGATTCCTATAACCATTGAAGAAACCCCTAGCCCTAAGAAAAAGGAACCTCATAATATAGAAGGGTAGAAACCAATGTAAGTAGTGGTACAAACATTAGTTACACCCACACCTCCTAAGGAAAAGAAGTTTCAATTACAACCAAAGGGAAGTGCTCAGCCTGCAAGGCTACGGGAAAAAAACAATAGAACTACATGAGAAACTTGCAGAGATACAGCAAATTGACATAACAACAAATCATCCATCTCCAAGAGAATCCACATCCTTCTATTCTTGGATTTAGGTAGGTGAAATACTTCCTATACATTTAGCAGAATAATTATTCCTTGTGGTTGAACAAGAGAAGGCTAAGACTCACTAATGGTAGAAAATTGCACAATCAAAGGGAGTTGTTGATGTTGGAAATATGGAGGAAGAATAAAAGAGTTGAGAGAAGAGATGAATCTACTAAGATTTGATGAAGACAACTGAAAGGATTACTTGGAAAGAGAAAATAATAAACTAAAGGACCTATTACAAAAAACTCAAATATTGTTGTAGGAGAAAGAAACTCAAGTTACAACCATAGAGACAAACTTGGGCACCATGACACATCTTTCTTTGGGATAATGAATTGCGTGAAACCATCCAAAACATATTCCGTGTTTCTCGAGGACCAATGGTGCCAATTTCGAATTAAAATGTTGGCACAAAGAGGATCTCTCCCTCTACATGATGTTAAAGAATTTAGTTGACTTTTTCCTTCAGTGCAACATCAAAGCAAAGGCCAAGATTGTTGAGTTTTACATTCACAACCTTGTGTTACCTAATATGACCACATGGGACCCAAATTCATATTTAGGAGATATACAAATGATGTTCCTAACATCATCTTTAAGGCATGAAGAGGTCAACGCATAGAAGTAAAAATATCATTGGACATAGAGCTAAAAGAAACACTTTGGATTAAAAAGAGGCATCCTTATCCATCTATCCTCACTTCTACCCATGCAATCCTAGCATAGGATCCTAAAGTGACGAAAATTTACAAACAAAGGAAAGTAGAGGCCATCCTTCACTTTGAGGATAACTTTAGAATATTAGGAGAAGAAAGTTCACAAGCCCACTAGAGGAGATGACAAACACAACCTACAACATGAAGATCAAGGAATATCATTCCCTTGATAGGTTGCAGACCACACTTGAAAAAATCATTTTATATAAAATAATAATTTAAAAACATGAGAACCAATGGATTGGAATAATATTTAATCCTCCTTTGCTACTAGGACTTCAAGAATAGAAAATTCAAGAGGAAGAGTCAAGAGAGTGGAAGGACATTGAGACAAATGTAGGCTTTTATCTAGTAGGGACAACCACCTCCAACACAACATGGGATGTTAAGTAGGTCATCAAGGGAATAAATGAGGAAAAGTAGAGAAATGAGGAAGAATAGGTTTCTTATGAGGATGAGCAATAGTTTCAGTAGGGGTTATGACGAGCCTCCCAATTAGGTAAAATAGAAGGCCCATATAAGCTTCCCTATGCACATAAAATCTATATTAAACATTTTGTTTTGCACTTAATAATGTTTTACTAGCTTAAATAATTTATTGGGAAGGTTAAAAAGATTTATCATGCTTTATGTGCATAATTTTCTTATGATGTAGGATATTGAGGAAATTTGCCACATATCATGAGGATATCCAGTCATAGAAATTTATGGGACCTATCCCTTGCTGTAGGAAGATCAAACTCAGATGGCTTGGAGCACCAATTAATCCTCCCTATAGCTGTAAGGTCACTAATAGATCATGCTATTTCTTTTTAGGAGTTTTGCATAAATGGAGGGCTTAAGTAACCCATTAAGAGTTAGAAGAAACTAGTAGTAGTAAAGTTAGAGGAAGAAACGACATAGGAGTTTTTCAGTTCTACAACTTTTCATGTACAATAAATTCTTCTGACTAATGAAAGACATATTTGGTTCTTAGACATCTATTCCCTCAAGGATATAAGCTTCCTTGGGTTAGGGCCCACCCCAGGTTCTCAAGACCCCTTTTGTATTATTATCTTCCATTCACTTATTCATTTATGCAATTTTCATTCCTAAGTATTGTTTTATGTAAGGTTAAGTAGTTAGTTTCCTATAGTTTTTTCTTGCACAATAATTTTAGCACTAGATGGTAGCTTTTGTAGTGTTTATCTTACTTATCTAGAATCTCTTCTCATGCATCAAGTTTACTTGGGTTTCTGATTTTTAATTGTTGTTTATAATTTTGGTGTGTTGTAACTATACATTCCCTATTTTTAGAGATACAAGAGACTCTACTATCACCTATAGGCTATTTTATGAATAAATCCTTCTTCCATTGACATAAATACATGGAAATTCATTCTTGATAATTTCTTAGCCTCTTCTTGTCTCATTTTTCCATTAAACCACATCCTTAGCGTGTTTTCTTTCTCATTGGAATATCTCCTATAGCAAAATATGGGCTTCTATAACATTTTGCAATTTTTCATACAAAACTCATATAAACTTGTATCCAACTCATGGTTAATATTCTTTAATGTGTTACAAATTCCTAGAACCCTGAAGATGAATTTTAAAAGCCAACAGACCAAGTAGATCCTTTGACCTAGTTATTATAGAAATTGTCTTTTCCTGCAAATTAAGGTTTGATGTTTACATGTGTTATTTCATTTGTGATTTTTCTTTATTTGTACAATAGACTATATATATTTTTATTTCCTCATAGTTAATATGTTTTGTTTCCTTTTCATGTAGATAACATAGATTTTATTATATCCTTTCATTTCCTACAACTCTAAAATTCTCATAGAACATAGGACTGTTAGTATGGCCTCTCAATAACTAGATCTCATCTCAATGTTTTCATTTAAGTGAACAATGGAAAAATATAAGTACATGCTATACACTTGGTTTCAACCACTCTTAAGTTTTTATGAACACCAGGTTGAAAATTAAATTTGAGACCGTTGGGAGTTGTAGTTTCGTTGTTGTAATATTGAGGGCCATCATATATATCTTTTGATTACAAGTATTTTCACTGGATCATGAAATGCTATCAAAATTTTCAGACACCAACATTTCAACCACTTTTGATTGTTAATCATATCAACTTAAATGAAATTATCATTTAATCCATGTGCATTACCAACACGCTCTTTAATACAAAATGAATTAAGACATTCATGCTAGCAACCAATGTGCTAATACTCATGGCCATATCCACAAAATGAATTCTTACAATGATTTTAGAATGCCTTGTTTCTATATCATGTATTTTACCATGGTGAGTTAGAAAGTATAGCCAACACGTCAACAGACCATCTAACTATCTCCTTAACACTTGATTAATTATCTAGACACCTTACTTTTCTACCAACACAACACTAGATATATAATACCACTTCTCTATTAAATAGAACCTTGAGTGTATTAGAAGGAGCTTCCATTCTATTCTTTGTAGTCCCTCAAAAATTTTTACTCATTGCAAATGATATTCATTTTTGGAAAGAAGGTTATGGTCGAAGACACCAATTCAAGTGGGGAGACCATTGCACACTTGCATAGCACTATAACCTTTCGATATCCAACATCTGCATTGTCTCATGCATGGCTAGTTCTATTAGCATTCATTTTCATGAGTCATGCACATTCATAACATGAGTGGAATTACTTATTCATTGTCAATTATCTCAAACATGACATGTTGATTCATGGATGCTTCACACAGATTGTAATTGTATTTTCATAACATAGGTCTCTTCATATACCATACCTCATTAGGATATTAATGATGTACAATCATTCAATCATGAATATATCACTAAAGATATAAAATATTCCTAAACGAATTCTTAACCAATTTCGTTCAAATCATATACTATTATTAACACGACCAATTTTCATACCTACATAATTTCCATCAACATCCTTGATGTTACCAAATTAGTTAAAGCATCATCGGAACTTCAACTCACATGATCCCTTCATCCACCTCTCAACAAGCATCCTCCTTTCTTTATCTTCTAGATGAGATTATCTACCACATGCAACTATATCATCATTATCTTAAACTATTCCTAGTCACACAAAAATGACAGCCCCACAATTTAAATTTTCATACCCATTGCATGTATCAAAACACTTTTAAATAAATAAATGATGGCATATATGTTACCACACATTTACTCGATAACAATATCATTTCAATGACTAGTTCAATTGTGTTTTAGTAATTTTACTTTCTTGTTTTTATTAGCATTCTCTAACTTTGACTATCCACACACAATATCTTTCTCATTCTGGATAAATATAACAAACAACAAGAGAGGAGTCAGGGGATTCTCCCTCCTGATTCCTCTACAAATCTTGGAATTCATATCATAGCAATTCTGCTCCAATTCCCTCGAGAGATTATTGTCAAACTAGATTTGTCATTTACTCCTTTAGATCTACCTTGTGGATGTCACCCATTATCTAGACTTATGCAGGAATGCAACAAAATACATATATAAAAATAAACATAGAGATGAAATAGAAATAAACCTTCATTTCATTAATATCAAAGCATTGAAATATGCTTACAAGCCAAATGGAAATATACTAGCTCGAGTGATGGTAGCTTATCTATGAAAAGAGATGTGGCAGCTACATGCCTCTGAACTTTGTGTTACGATGAGGCTCAAGGGAATTTTTTTTATTGAAAAAAAAATGGGAACCTTAAACAACCAAAATTCTAACCCCAGGAGATGAAACTCCAAGAGTTTATCCCCGATTGAGGTTAGCTGGGCAACAAAATTCTCGGGGTCATAACTTGGCCATATGATCTCTGTTTGGCATGTACGATACCTTCTTGGAAAGATCTCACCAAGTACTATAGGATTTGTAACAGGCCCTTGCCTATAGCTATAGGCCTACCATAGACCTAAAAAAAACACCATTTAGGGGGGTCAAAATAACTTCAGAAGTTCAGGACACGAAAAACTGCTAAAAATAGTAAATGCTGTTATAATCAAGGAAAATGATGAAACTGACTGGAGGTCTAGGTGGAATAGGTAGGTGGCCACCAATATCCATCTGGCTCAGTCCTCCCCACTTAGGAAGAAATGGTACCCATTGTGTGCATAGTCTCCATGAAGTGAGGAAATTTCTGTTGAACCTGGTCCTTAGTGAACCACTTGCCCTGGAGAAAGAGTTGGCCTACTTTGATAACTTGATATAGTTGTATCCTTTACTGACAAGTGTTCTTGATCTGTGTTCCCATGATCTTGTCAGTTGTGGCCTGTTCGATGCGGATTAGGTTTAGCTTTGTTGTTGTTGGCTGCTCAGTAATGTCGGATGTGTCCAATAATGGAGGAAAGTATAGCTGGAGTAGATCTGCATTAAATACTGGGTGCTTGCAAAGTAGCAGTGGAATGTTGAGCTCGAAAGCATTGTCCCCTATAGCTTTGGTGATGGTGTCAAACCCATATAAGAGCTGGCGAAGCTTCCGGTGTGGCCTAGTAAGGCTCTCCTTCTACAAATGTAACCAAACTTTGTTGCCCACCTGGAACTTGTGTGGCACCCATTGTTGATCATGATGATGCTTGCACTTAGCATTGGCCTTGTCCAATATGTCATGGACTTATTGGTGGATGTGTTGAGTGCGCTCAAAGAAGTTTATCATTGTCAGCTTCAGAGTGGACATGACTCAAATATACCTGAGTAGTTGCAAATGGTATGACCACATCGATGGAACATAATGGATGGAATCCTAATCCCACCTAAAATGGGTTGTGGCCAGTTGAGGTATGGAGAGATCTATTGTAGTTGTAACCACACTCATTCAAAGAAAATCTTAACAATTGATTTTGTTGTCATACTCTTCTTGCATGCCGCTAGAATGACCATCTTAGAGAATATGTAAACGACTACAAAAATGCAATCATTTGCATGGTTAGTAGAAGGAAGGCCCAACATGTAATCAATGGAGATGGATTCCCAAGGATGACTAGGAGTAGGCAGAGGAGTATATAGGCCTTTCTTTTGTAACACCCTCCCCACATATCCACCCAGGTAACCATGCCAACTGGGGTAAACATGGGACAAGAGGCCACTATGATCAGATTCAGCCTCCTATGTGACCTTAAGCAAGTGGAATCGACAGAAACATCACACGCAGTCATCCAACATTGGCTTCAGGATCATCAAGAGACATGTCAGCCACTCAATGATCCTATCCCTAGGTCCCATTGTTCTAGATCTCTTAAGCCAAATTCACTCTCATGTTATGGGAAAGGGAGTGACTAGAGACCCAAAGTCTCTCTCACAAGTTTTTCTGCCAGTGACCAAAGACTAAAGTTGCCAGTTCTGTGCCAACAACCCTCAGATTTAAGCCACTTTCTCAGGCCCAGATCCCAGGCCACTACCCAGAATGGAGTGATAGGTTAGGATCAGTAAAAATATAGGGAAACAATGATGCAAAATAAATAAGTTAAACAAGGCCTTAATCAAATCCCTACTAGCCATGCCAGGTATTTCATCAAACATATCATCAACATGTAGCCTACAGTGTAAACAATAGAATTAAGTGTAGGGATCTCATACTTATCTGAGAATCCCTATGAACCATTGTTCCCTCATGTCATTTGTTGCATTATCATCTATTAGGTGATAGACACATTATCCATTCATGTACAAGTAAAAACATGCTGAGATCCATACATAGTTGTTGTCATAAAACATACCAGCATAATAGGAACAAAAATAACATAAACATATCAACCATAAAAATCCACATATACATCAATACATTTGCACATGAAAATCAAGGGAATGAACTTCTCATTAATAAATGAAATCGACTAACTAGAGATGGGACTAACATGTTCCACCTACCCATAGATTGGTTGAGCCAAGTCCACCTTCAGCAAATCACCCCCGTGCGATATTCCAAGCATGAATGTGGGACTCATAGAACACACCAAAAACACCAATCAACTTGGATTCCACTGGAGTTCTCTGCCTACACCATGAGGAATTTTAGTGCCTCCTAGCCTCTTAGGCTTTACAACAATCCACAGTTAGATCCAAGGACCACTAGCCCCTACACCGAGACATACTCTCCAAGATTTACAGTGCATCCCATCCGAGGAGCACTAGGACCAACAAAGAGAAAATCCACCTCTTAGCTTTACCGTATATCTTGCCATTCACCAACAAGGATTCATAGGCCCACTGAGGCACACAATATGGATTTACAGCAACCCACAGTCTAGTTTAGGGGTTACTAGGCCAGTGGCTTTGTGATCCACAATTCGGTTTAGGGACCATTAGGACGTGTGTTTTTCAATTCCGAGATCCACCCCAATTAGCTTGGAATCCAATCTGGCCATCCCACATAAACTGAATGAGAGAACCCATCTCATCAACGCTATCAAGAAATGGAAAGGTTGGGGTGAAAATATTGTCACACCTGTTAAAACCCATGCCATGGTAGAAAAGAAACACATGGAATCCCATGCATGCCAAATCTAGCAAATAAAATACACATGCAAGTCAATACCTACAATGAAGCTTATTGTAGCTTCTTTATCCCGCCTTTCCCTACTTGATCTCTACTTTCTCTTGCCTTCTTTTCCTTTCTTTCTCCAATGCCAAAGTGCTCCAAGAAAACTCTAATTCCCAAGAGTGAGAGAGAGAGAGAGAGAGATAATAATGAGAGAGCACCAAAGCAGAATTGATCAAACCTTGCCAAATATTCCCCAGAAGCCTTTTTATTAATGAGGCCTCTAATTTCTTCATTTTTCATTATTTCCCTTCATTTTCCTCCTCACATGCAACCTGTGACCTTTCACCTCCCTTTTCTCCTAATTCCCATTATTTTCATAAATCAATGTGCCAAAAATGCCATTTTTCCTTTCCAAAGTCTTAGCCATTTCCTTTACCAATTTCCTTGGCCATAAAAAACCAAATGAACGCCCCCTAGGATGTCTTGCCGACCATTCATCTTGGAATTCATGTCCCATCAATCGTGGTATTTATATATTTGACATGGAATTTTCACTAAGGCTATTAAAAAACCCTACCCCTTGGGAAAACACCATCCTTGGTGTTCAATGACACCTATAACCAACAAGACCGTTGAAAAAAAAACGTACTACCCATGGAGCTTTATGACATAGCTCATTGTAGTATCTACAATGAATGACCCACTTGTTGTGCTATACAACAACCCCCCATTTCATAAAATTTTACTTTAGAAAACTATAATATGAAATGGGTCCCTTTTTAGATTAAATTGGTATTAACTTATCATTCCTCTAAAGGTCCGGAAACAAACGAAACATTATAAAACCCTTTGAGTTAATAAATAATCGGTCTTATAATAAAAATTAATAATTCTTTATTATTGCGATAAAGCGATCGCAAGATCGCATATCGCAATAACAAAGGATGCATAACAAAGACCCGTTGATTCTCCCTGATGCCTAAAGCGCGAATAACCATCGGTTATCGAAGAAAAAAACAAACAACAAAAGGCCCTTCTCCTTGCTCCGATGTGATATCACTATCGGCAATCGGGGAGTGCGATATGAATATAACGAAAATATTCTCCTTAAAGCTCCCGATGCGAGTTAAGCGATATCGCTATCGGCGATCGGGGATTCCACAATAACTTAAATAAAACTACCCAAGGCTTCCTCTGATCGCCGATTGCGATAAAGCCAAGTGCGACTTTCGAAAAGGATTTATATGGCTTCGACATATTATATTAATTATTATTAAAAGCCTTTTCTCTTCCCGATAGTGATTCACTTGCGCCCAACTGCCAAAAAATCAAATCCATGCTTAAATAGACTATTCGGCAAATAAAGGATATAATGAGCATTTAAATTATTGACAGGTTCAAACGACCAATTAATGGCGCAGTTATGCCTAAATATCTTCAGAGATTGTATCCATGGGAGCCTTATGATAATCTTCCATTATTCATTGATTGGCACAATTCCTCCATACTTGGTTTTCGCCGTCTATTCTCCACATTACGTTCATTTTATCTCTTGTGCAGAGCTTTTCCATAGTAGCGAGTTCAGAACAAATGGGGAAGAAATCTAAGAAACCTGGAACAACTTCAGCTTCTGCAGTAACAGGACAACATGCCACTGATCCGGGACCAAGCAAAAATGGATTAATCTTAGATACCACATGTCTCGGCCCTGGTAATACTACTTGGTAGAGCATTTACAACCTGGTTGAAGCTGAGGAACCTCAGCAAACATCGGTACAAGCTACAGTAGGCTCGAGCTGGAAGTCTGATGCTACTCTAAAATATTTGGTTGATTCCTACCTGCACAGGATAGCGGCTCGAGAGCAAATTCTTCCATATACAGATGTGGTGAGATGGGCCATTGAAGAAATTCCAACTATGAATAGAACATTCTGCACTATTGATGGGAGAGTATTCGGTTCATTTCAGCCTAATGATTTGAGACAAATGTACCATTTGCCTGAACCAGAAAAGAAGTATAATAAAGCATTCCTGGAGAAGTTTAGAGATGAAAATGAAACTGAGTCAGAGCCTATAAGGGAATGGAGATAGAACCCGACGAAACACAAACATGAGTCTTCGGGTAAGTACTCCGTCGATTCCTTATGTTCTCCTTATTGTTATGCTGGAGCTATGATGTGTCGAATGTGGGGATTGCATGATTCTTCAAAATTTTCCATAGAGATGGTACCTTTGATGGAAGCAGCATGCAATAGTGAAAATCATGGATTGGGGGAATATATTATCGGATAAGTTAGCAACAACTATTCTTGACTTCAGAAACAAATCCCGTGTTACTGATAGATTCATCCCTCCATTTTACTTTAGTGCCTACATTTTAGACACCCTTTGTTTTAATTTTGAGTTTCCTATGTTAGGGTGGAGATGTACTCCACAGGACCCCATTCCCATTCATATCTATCACTAGAAATTATGGAAAGCTCATTATAAACACCATTTATATCAAGTCTGCAATGGATTCATGCTACCTATTTACTATGCAATTTTTGATAGACCTGCTCCTAAGATCTCCTCTCAAGCAGAGATTGACTTGACAGCCTTCAGAACCTGGTTCGGAGAAGAAAAATTCACTTATGTAAGAGTTTTCGGCAGTTAGGTCAGGCCTCATATCCTCCCCTTGTATATACCAGACAAACTATTAGCTCGAGAGATAGCATATCAACTTACAACCGCATCGGCTACAAAGACTCTCAGGAATTCAAAGAAGCAAGTCTGGCCTCCTTTCCCTCTAAGGTATGGCGTCTATACTCTGCATGATTATAAACATGCAGAGAAAGAGGCAGAAAATATTAATATACTAAATCTCGCCACTCTGCCTAACAGACGCTTTGATCCGAAAAACGTCGTCTATAATGTTCCAGACCAGGCCCAACTCACTAAATTTGAACATAAGGAAGATGCGTTTGATGGCCTGTTCTCCTCAACCGAGTCAATATTTCAGGTTCAAGAGATAGCTAAAATGAGATACCATGATGACGGGTTAGTTGAATTTAACAAACTTAGAGAACAGAGGTTGCAAACTCTGCCTCTATATTTGTTAGCCATTGCCCCGATGATACAATCAAGTGAGCCTGAGCAACAGCTTACCAACGAACCTCCTGCTACATCCGAAATCTTTGAAGAAGTCCAAAGAAGAGAGCAGGAGGAACTTTGAAGGTTAGAACAGGAAGAGGCAAAGAGGAAAGAACAAGAGGAAACACAGAGGAAAGAAAGAGAGGAAGCACAAAAGAAAGAACAGGAGAAAATATGTGAGGAGGAACAGAAAAAGCAGCAGGAGCAGAGTAGCAAGGAGGTGAATATTGACACTCAGATTGACCCAAGATTTCTCCAGGAATGGCAACAATTTAATTCAATTATAAGCAATATTGAGAGCTCAAGGGATTTCGATACATCCAAAGTGGCCAATACACATGATACAACATCAAAAGAGGTTCCAAGCAAAGGAACCAGCGGTCTACCCCTGACTACAGAATTAGAAATAATTCCAAGGATCCTTCAGATCAAATTATTTTGCAGGTGGAGGATATTCCTCCATTGGATGTTTTCTATAGCCCAAAACACAGGGCTGTAATAAAGCGATAGCGGAAAAGGAGAAGGATTGATCAACCTTCCATGTTCCCTGAACAAACAGTAACAGCCAATGTAGTGTGGAAGGAAGAATTCGACCCCTCCGATGACCTAACAAAGTTGTCCCAATATGCTGGTGCCTATTCGGCAGCCACCATGGATAAGGCATTAGAGGTGAGAAATTTGTTGAAAGAAAAGGATCAGGCGATCGCTTCACTACAAACACAGCTATCGGAGGCACAACAGAAGGAAAAACAACTACAATAGAAATTGTCCACACAACAACAGTTAAATAACCAACTGAACAAATAGTTGCATGAAGAGAAACAAAGGGCAGATTCGGGAGCGATTCAGAGGAAGAAAGAATTATCGGAGGCATTAGCAAAATTGAAGGCAATGAATGAATAGATGGTAAAAACTAAAGATGAGAAAATTGCTCAATTATCATCTCAAGTAGAGAATTTCAAGAGTCTTCCCCAGCCTACCGAATTCAAAGCAGAGGCAATATAGATTAATAAAGCACTAATAACACAAATAAGATTGTTGTGTCATGAAATTGCCCAAGTTGAACCTATGTGAGACATAACAACATCTATAATAGACAAATCAGTTGATGCCAGGCAGGATTTAGAGCAAGCCGGTGAGACTTTAACAGATTTTCTTACTTGGCAGGACACTAATGAGGGATAGGCAGCGAACTTGCCTAAAATCTTAGAATCCCATAAAGAAATTCTTTTCATGGAGTGGCAGTCCCAATTAATGAAAGCAGAGAGCGGTTCCTAGATGCAAATTATCTACGAACAATTTGATTGACTTGATTAACAATACTCTCTATTTATCTAACATGATCTCTCAATGTACACCAGGTAAATTATTATCAGCCAAGACATTAGAGCAATCATGTTACCAAGAGCTAGAAAAGAATGGGAGATTGATCACAGGAATTAAAAGTTTAACTTGGGACACCTATTGGTTGTTCCTAGTAAAACCATACAGCCAGAGAGTTTCCCTCAAATGCCTAACGGATGCAATCGGGTGTATCATTCCCTATATACACGATGCCACCTATGTTGCTCAAATCAATTCTCATCTCAGCCGCCCTCAAGAAGTGGAACCAATGCTGGCAATATGCCAACTTAGGACAAAAGGCAAACATCCAGAGTGATGAATCATGCTGCCGATTACTAGATTGTTGTGGAGGAGATATTCAAGATCGGGTTATACCAATTTAGTAGCATTTTAACTTTGTAGCTTGTTAGCTTAGTTTAGTATTTATATACCCTTTCATGTATTTAGAAAGGGTCGTAAGTTTTTGTATATGACTTAAACCTGAAGTTGCACTACTGTACTTCAGGCATATTCTTTTATGAAAACTGGACCAATTTTTCCCAATTTTGATAACGAAGCTTTTATGTGGATGTGCACTACTACCTTTATTTAAAAGTATTTTTGAGTCAGAAAAAGAAATTCAAATTGCGATTGACGTTGGGAATGATTTGCAGCTCATATGGTACTATTATCTATGTCTGAATTTATTCTTTTTATGTGAATTGTTGTTTGATCATTCTTGCTATTATTGAATATATGAATGTGTTTTAACAGTAGACTTTATACTTTCCACTACTGGATGTTTACAGTTTTCTATTCTTCTAATCATGCATGTATCAATAATATAAAAAGAGAAGTGTAACAATGTTTTTTCAATTACTTCGTTCAACTATTTGAACAAAGCAATTACTATTTAAATGAATGTCTTTGTTTATTGAATACTGTCATCTATATGCCTATCAACGAACACAGATCACCAAATGTTGCACTTAAGAATAGAAGCTTCCCTGGATAAAATAGTCATTTACGTTTTCGCTCATAGAATAAGTCCTCCATTCATTATCACTTATTAGAAAACCAATCATTCATCCACCCCTTTTTATTCATTACTGGGAAACTGGTCCCATTATATCCAGTCAGAGCCACCATCCCAAACGGAAAGGGAGTTGTATTAAGGTCCAGATCGGGTGGTTATCCCCCGATGTTGATGTAACGATTTTCGGGGCATCAACACCACTCAAAAGAAAAACATTATGATAACATGACCAGATAACAACCATACCACATACTGGAGCTTTATAACATAACTCATTACAGTATTTACAATAACCACTTATACTTATATGCACATTTGCTAAACCAAAAAATAAAGGATATGATGCCCGTGTCAGTCAACAAGAGAATCCAAAGGATCACACCTTCAACCTTAAAGTAATACCCAGATTTATCTCCTTCCCATGAGACCATAATCCACTTCCACAGTCAAAGTTGTATCTAATGTCCAGTGCTATAATCCTGCACCACTTGTCCTCTCAGTGAATAGTTGCCAGCTTATTGTTCCAGGGCGCACTACTAATGTGCATCTGATTCCATCTGGAAATGCTCATGACTGAAACAAATAGATCTGCGACCTTCCCTTTTCTCCTACATAGTCCCTTGGGAAATCAAGTCATCCCTTTCTGTGTAGTCACTTACCTTCCAAGTTCCCTGACATCCCCTATCTCGAGAGATCCATCCATTGGCAAGGATTCCTCGCATCAGAAGATACAAAACCAAGGCATATACCTGCCTCAAAACCATCATAGCAGTCATAGCATGCCCATGGAAATCAATGGACACTATTGGGTACCAGTGTCCCACAATGACCCTGCTCTTGAAGTACTCTACCAACATACTGCTGCATGTTCTGATTTCTTTGACTGTCACCGCCCATTCTTGAAGTCGATTTCATCCACCCAAACGGGCATGTTCATGCATTCCTCTTCCAAGCACATAAGTTCCATTAGATTCAAATAAATTTAAATAACCTCAAATCATGCCTCATTCATAGCTCATCAATAAGGTATGCTTGCAATCATGTTCACTTCTTATCACAACAAGTCAAACTAATTGTTTGATCAAAACATCATATATAAACATATCACATCTGGTTACCTAATAAAACAACCATCATAGATTAACATCATAAATCACATGTAACTATCATAAACCTGAATCATAGATCATATATAGTCATCATATGTCAGAATCATAAATCACATGCATAGTAAAACTGAAATAATATACTGATAATTATCCTTTAATCGATCCTTACTTTTTCTTTTATTCCTTTTGTACACACACATGATCTATTTCCAAAGCCGACAACACCCAATGCCTTCTCCTCAACCATATGCACATACACATAGTGTGCATCACACACATACAACCACACATGACATACAACGCCATGCAATACATGCACCTACAACTAAGATACAACACATGCACCTACACCTAGTGTACAATAAAACACAAATACATATATAGAATGCAAGACAATGAATTAATATGTCACGATATCATGACTACACATTTCACATACATAGTACCACATGCCCACAACGCAACATGTATGGCATGCAATCAATCCCACATGCACACCAGTACCACATGTACAAAGCACCACCTGTGTAACGTGTGCACAACATCACATGTACATGGAACCACTTGCACAATGTGTACACAATGCCTCATGTACACTGCACCAATGTACAACGTATACACAATACCACATGTACACAGTACCATGTGCAAGTCAGGTACGTGGAACCACATGTACACGGTGCCACATTCATGACATGTGAACAACACCACATGCACACAATGCCACTTCTACATCATGTACACAAAACCACATGCACACATCACCACTTGTAAAATCATGCACACAACACCATATGTACATAGCACCACATGTACGACATGCACCCAACACAACATGTACATAGCACTGCATATCCAACATGTACATATCATCATCTGTACATATAATGCATATTCAATCATGAATACAACACCATATGCAATATTCACAAAACACTATTTGTACCATTCTATACACAACATTGCATAAACAACATGTACACACACTATATATACATAACGCCGCATGTGCACACATCATAGATGCAACATGCACAAAATATACAACATATGGACAACAATAGTACCACAGATCCAAAGCCACATTGTCCTTACCAAGAAGCCTTGCTTCCAGTGTCTTATCCATAATTATCCTAGCATGCTACTAGGGAAAATTTTAAGGATGGAAAATTATCTTACATTTTAAGAACCTTGGTGAATCTTACTAGTCCCTAATATGAAAATGGTAAAATATTTTGACATATATCAGTAAATATTCAAATTTATGATGATTTTATATATATTTCCTATAAAATTTTGGTGATCTTTAAGGCTAAAAAATATCATCTAAAATTTGGGCGAATCATTTTTAGAAAAATTGGAAACCGGCGAATCTTTCTCTTGGAAAAACCATGGAAAATTAGCCCACCTACAAATATTAGCCGACAAAATTTTCCATGCATGCAGTAGACCACGCTGCTTTCATTTTGCTGATGTATCCCTCAGTATAACATGTCCATAACATAAGCATAGGAATAATACAAGCATACAATATAAATTCATATTCACGGGATACTGACCTCATATATTTGTCATGACTACTCTTCCCACTTGATTCCTCATAGCCAGGAACTTATTCATGCCGTTCTCGTGCATAAGCAATCATTATTTCATAAGAATAATTCTTGATGATTTGTTGGACAATTACATAGATACATGGATACATACATACATATGAGTAAACATTATCATAAACAATCATGATCATGCCATACAACAATATGCATACATACATATATATACAAATAAATGTTAGTGTTAATATTCATGATCCATGACGACCCTGTCAAACATGACATGCATAGACATCTACATGTAAACATATATAAACATCAACATAATTATGATCATAAAATAATTACCATATATCAAGGTCAAGGGTTAAGAGAATTTCCTTTATTTATGCAACACATGCTCAACATTAAGAATAGTCGTTCCCAACATAGCCAAGGCATTTGATGCCTTAGATCCATTTACTTTACCTTTTCTAGTTACCTTTCACATATTTGTACTGCCACCATCCATTTACCATTATGGACAAACTAGTCTAATTGATTTTCATAGTCTTACCTTCCGTTGTGCTTACTCATGCACAAAGCTTCATATGAGTCTTACATTACCTGTTGGGTACCACACGACTCTCCCAAGCTCCATTAATTTCCTCTTTTCCAAACTAATTCCCAATAATAAAGGAAAGATCGAGAAGAAAATAAGAAGAAAACCATGGAAAACCAACAACAATACGACACCACTAACAAAGTGTCATGATCATGCAGTGGACATTACAAATCAAGTGTAAAAAAATCACAAGAGACCAAAAGCACAAGACCAACAGCAGAAAACATGACTCAATCCCTATGGTTCCCTATGATTCCAAAGGAAAGATCAACCTAAGCATTCTTCAAGATTTCATGGAAGTCTATTTGCCATGCAATCCCTTGCATCATACCGCCATAAACACATAACTGTCAGTGCTTAAATAAACATAAAGATACACTAGATACCTTATCTTGTTGTTCCAAGCACATTGCTTTGTAGCTGAACATGTCCATGCAATCTCTCAAGGGACTCCAATTCCCTTGATAAATCTACCTGTAACTAAAGAATAGCTAATATACCTGTCAAATACATGTCCATGAATATAGAACATATCCACATAATTATAGACAAATCAAGGTTAAGAATACTTCCTGTGTGTAAAGCACTCATTCATTTGGGATTAGGGTTTTCAAACATAGCCCAAGGAATTCTTTCCCAATTCCTTTCTTGTACCTTTTTACCTTGTTGCAATTGAGGCTTAGTTATATAAACACATCAACTATTACCTTGCCACGCTAATACGAAGCATGTTTCCTACAACTGCTCTCACATGTCAACCACATGTTCCAAACATTGAGACAATGATATCTATCAATTTGAAATAAACCTTTACCAACACTAACAATCATGTCATAATCCATAGTTAAATCATAGTCACTAGGTATAGTGCTACAACTGTCACCTACTACACTCAAGTACATATCAACTGTCTCAACACACATGTATAATTACAACAATATTAAAACAATATCACTTGAACACATTCATATTATGCAATTCATCAAATATTCAACCAACTTGCAAACATACCATGTTAAATAAATCAACTAGACAACAAAAAGCTCAAACACCAACTAGATGACATAATCAAACAATGAAGCACCAAGCATACTACATAAGTAAACTCATACGTTAATGTATTTGATGGGAGGCTATCTCATTTGCACAATTAAGCTAGTTAGCAGGATATAGCTTCTCAACACATTAGATTAAACATAAATAAGATCATGCTATTGATAACAACCAATAACTAACATGTCCACATCTTAACTCATAAAAATTATCATTTATGCATAGAAATCATATATGTATGATGAGTCTAGATTAGTACGACACCAAATCACAAATATGTCAGATCATACTTGAATATCGCAACCATAGGCCAAGCCAGGTTAACACAATACATATAACATCAATATCTTCAATTCAATGAACATAACCATCACACATATGGCCAATCCAAATTACAACATCAAGGTCTCAATGAGATAACCCTACTCATCAAGTTAATAGCATATAACAACAATAAGATATATATCATGCTCATCAACAACATATAACCTAATCATCAAGTTATCTAATGTAAAAAAACAATAGAAATGCATACAACTACTGGTTACTATTATTCATGACTATCCGACACATGTGCATATGACTACACTAATCAACTAGTATTTATCATGTATGTAACCATAACATCAAAGACATGTAGATAAACCTAATTTATGTAGCCCTAATTGCTATAACAATCCTTGACTTACATACCTGCATTCCCAACATACAATACATGTATGATGATCTTCTCTTAGCCCAAATTCCAATGCTGCAACCTCATTATGATGATCTCAATCTCCTACTCTATCTTAGCGAACACATTAGCATCATAACAACCAATCGTGTCATGATGACCTAATTTGCATACAATAACCTCACCAGACATTTTTGATCTAATATTCATGCAAAACTGTAACATACATGCATAACAACAACACATAGATATATAACACATGCGTACCAAACCATATTCACCTCACTCTAGCTAGAGTCTATTCATCAATGCATGACCATATCAACCACAAAAACCATGGACTCATGCATGACAATAACCATTACTCCATTGTACACATTGTCACATGCAATCATCAACATGCATAAGCAATTCCTAATCAACTACACATACATATAAACACATGTAGTCAAGCATAAGTGATCAATTCTTGTAATCAAACTACAACACTAATACATGTAATCAAAATATTCAAGAATGTAACCTAACATACAAGGATTGTAGGTTTTAACCCTATACAAAAATTCCCTGCATACAAATTCTAAAACACATAAATTAAACAATGCGAGAGCATAACAAATAAAACACATATACGCAATGATTTTCCCCTGGATCCCAAAACCAGGACTACGAGCTTGACTTTTCATTATATTCCTTTGAATGTTACAATACATATATATACATGCTGAAGCATCCAATACCATGGAAAGAAAACCATCGCGCCCAAAACCATGTGCGAAAACCATGCACAAAACCATAGGTAGGTCCGCCCACCTAATATAGGGGCCAAATTTTTTTTCCCTTGGGCACTGCCCTGGACCCCGTAGAGGAGGGCTAATCATCCCCCTCAAACCCCCTGTGACTCCCCCGCTACACATTTGGTGCAACGAAGGAGGGGCGAACTCTAACCCCCTGGTTAACTAGGGCAGCTAGTCATGGAAAGAGTATAACACAACCCAACAAGGATGTAAGTAGGTGACATAAATTCAACATGTAAGTGACATATTACCATATGAGACCAGTCACATACTCATGACAAATGAATTCTAGAAAATCAATATCAAATTCTCCATGATAACCATACTACAACCATAATAAGTCTTCAAGCCAATGAAATAAGCACATGAAATGCAAGTGTAAGAGACACACATGCAACTGACATGCATGCATGAGCAACACACACCACCCATCTAGTTTGAGGGGTGAACCATGCTCCGATACCACTCTATAACACCCTCATCCCACATCCACCGAAGTAACCATGCCAACTGGGGTAAACATGGGAATAGTGGCTAATGTGATCAGATTCGACCTCCTATGTGACAGTGAGGAAGTGGAATCAACAGAAACATCACGCACAATCATCCAGCGTTAGCTTCAGGATCCTGAGGAGACATGTCAGCCACTCAAACAACCTATTTCTGGGTCTCGCTATTGTTCTGGATCTCTTAAGCCACCATCGATCTCATGCTATGGGCAAGGGAGTGACCAAAGACCCAAAGTCACTCTCACAGGCTTGCCCACCAGCGACCAAAGACCAAAGTTGTCAATTATGTGCCAATGACCCCAGCATTTAAGCCACTTTTTTAGGCCCAGAGCCCGGGCCACTACCAAGAATGATGTGATAGCTTAGAATTAGTAAAAATACAGGGAAACAATGATGCAAAAGTAATAATTTGAAGAAGAGCTTAATGAGACTCTTACTAGCCATGTTAGGCATTTCGTCAAACATATCATCAACATGTAACCTATAGGTGTAAACAACCAAATTAAGTGTAGGGATCTCATACTTATCTAAGAATCGCTATGAACCATTGTTCCCTCATGTCATTTGCTGCATTATCATCTATTAGGTCATAGGCACATTATTCATTCATGCATAAGTAAAAACATGTTGAGAGCCATACATAGTTGTTGTCATAAAATATACATATAACCAACATGATAAGAATAGAAATACCATAAACATATAAGCCATAAAAATCCACATATACACCAATACATTTGCACATGAAAATCAAGGGAATGAACTTCTCATTAATGAATGCAATGAACCAACTAGAGATGGGACTACCACGTTCCACCCAATCATAGATTGGTTAAGCCAAGTCTCTCTTCAGCCAATCACCCTTGTGCCATATTCCAAGCATGAATGTGGGACTCATAGAACACACCAAAAATGCTAATCAACCAAGATGCCATCGAATTTCTCTACCTACACTATGAGGAATTGGAGTGTCTCCTTGTCTCTTAGGCTTTACCACGATCCATAGTTCGATCCAGGGATCACTAGGCCCTACACCAAGACATACTCTCCAAGATTTACTCTACATCCCATCCTAGGACCACTAGGCCCAACAGAGAGAAAATCCACCTCTTGGCTTTACTGTATATTCTGCAATTCACCGATAAGGATTCGTAGCCCTACTGAGGCACACAATCTGGATTTACAACAACCCGCAATTCAATTCAGGGGTTACTAGGCTAGTGGCTTTGTGATACATAGTCTGGTTCAGCGACCACTAGACCACATGTTTGTCAATTCAGAGATCCACCCCACCCAGATTCAAATCCAATCTTTCCATCCCACATAAACCGAATGAGAGAACCCATCTCATCAAGGCTATGAGGAAATGGCAAGGCTAGGCTAAAAATACTGTCACACCTAGAGAAACCCATGCCATGGTAGAAATGAAACACATGCAATCCCATGCATGCTAAGTCTAGAAAGGAAAATACACATGCAAGTCAATACCTGCAATGAAGCCTATTGTAGCTACTTGATCCTGCTTTTCTCTGCTTAATATTTGCTTCCTCTTGTCTTCCTTTCCTTTCTTGCTACAATGCCAAAGTTCTCCAAGAAAACTCTAAGTGTCCAAGAGTGATAGAAAGAGAGGAAAATGAGAGAGTTCCAAAACTGAACTGATCAATCCTTGACAACTAATCCTTAGAAGCCTTTTTATTAATGAGGCCTCTAATTTCTTCATTTTCCATTATTTTCCTTCATTTTACTCCTCGCATGCAAATTGCGACTTTTCACCTCCCTTTTCTACTAATTTCCATTATTTTCATAAATAAATATGCCAAAAATGTCATTTTTCCTTTCCAAAGCCTTAGCCATAAAAAACCAAATGAACACCCCCTAAGATGTCTTGCCCACCATTCAACTTGCAATATGTGTCCATCGGCCGTGGTATTTATATATTTTACATGGAATTTTCACCAGGGCTATTACGTATTCTTGATTTTTGGTTTGGAAATGGCATGCGAAGTGCATGATCTAATGTACTTCCCAAAATCCTGCCGAAGCTTTGGCCAAAAAAAATACTTTTACATCACTACCACTATTTTCTCTACTCCAAAATGTCCAATGAACCAATTGTAGTGCACCTCTAAAAAAATCTTGGCACACTCACTTGAAGGAACACAAAGGTGTCCCAGGTGGCATAACAGTGTGCCCTGGAGGTGAAAATATAGAACTTTATTGACTTCCAGGAGAACCTGATATGTGTTTTCGAATTCTGGATCTCTCTTGTAAAGATGTGACTACCTTGAATTCTCATGTCCTCAAGAGTTGAACACAGTGGTCCACCATAACTGATGGTTAGCTGAGATAGTCTACAACATTATTGGCGATGTTGTTCTTGTACTTGATGTTCAAATGGAATTGTTGTAGATATGTGGACCACTTCTGATGGTGATCATTCTACAACTTTCCTTGTGTCTCTAAGAAATACAGGGGTTGGTGGTCTGTGTGGATGACTGTTTCCTTCTCTAGAATGTAATGCTTCCATTTTCAACATGCCTGCACAATGGAATACATCTCTTTTTGTAGGTGGCATACTTTCAGACTTTCTGAAAGTGTCTCATTGCGAGATGCCATCGAATGCCCCTAATGAGTAAGAACTACCTCAATAACATAGTTGGAGGCATCTGGAGATGTGAGCACTGATGCAGCAAAGAGACAACCCTTCAACTTGGAAAATTCCTTTTGTTGGGATTTAGAACAAAATAACTTTTCTTTCGCTCCACCCTTAGTGACTTGAATCAAAGGCTAAGTGATATGAGAGAAACATAACATGAACCTGTGGTAGAAATTGGCAAGATACATAAAGCTACGTAATTATGTTAGAGTAGTTAGGGCTGGCCAATCTTGAATAACTTGTATCTTATATGGGTCCACATGCACATCCTAATCATCAATGATGTATCCTAGATTTTGAACCTGGGTCATACCAAAAGTGTATTTCGCCAAATTGGCACACAACTTGTGTTGTTACAAGGTTTGGAAGACCTCCCAAATATGATGTAGGTGCTCTTCACAACTTTGCTTTAAGATCTAGATTTCGTGCAAATACAATACCATGAATGAGTTGGTGAAGGGATGTAGAATGTCTTCCATCAGCCTCATGAAGGTTGCAGGGGAATTTGTCAACCCAAAAGGCATGACCAGCCATTCAAAAAGGCCCTCCTTGGATTTGAAGGCAGTCTTTCACACATGGGAGGGTTTGATTGGCACCTGCTAATAATCAAACTTCAAATCAATCTTGCTAAAATATTTGGCCCCCTTGATATGGTCCAGAAGGTCATCAATCCATGGGATTGGATACCTATTCTAGAGAATGATTTTATTCATCACTTGATAGTTAATACAAAGACTCTAGGCATCATCTTTCTTTTGTACCAACATGGTTGGGCTCCCATTGTTATGAAACTAGCTCACAAAAAGATATAAAATATAGATCAATGCCTTAGAAATCAGCCTCTTCGAGGGGGCAACCTCCTTTACATTACACAAATGAACAATTCTTGGATGATACAAATGACAAGACTTCCTTTCTATATAAAGAAGTCCAAGGGATCATAATATAATCAGAGCTGACATAATAATACTAATAATATAAGGGCACAACAATAACAATAGTGGGCTTCTATGGGGCACAATAGTAACAATATGGAGACTACATGGGCACAAAAATACAATAATGGGATTACACTAATAATAATAGGGGTTACATTAGTAGTATAGGGACCTAACATGCCCCTCTCCTTCAAAAAGTGTTGTCCTCAACGCTTGAGTAGTTCTAGATTCTTATGTATAAATTTATCTTCTGTATAAAGTTATCATCCATCCATGTGGAATATTTAGTGGGTAAGTTCTTCCACTTTATGAGATACTCTGAAATTGATCGATTTCGTAGCTGTTGATTTCTCAGTTCTGTGACTGCTTCAGTTTCCTATATGATTTTTTCTTCCTTGTAAAATTATGGAAATATTGTTTGAACTGGGACCTTTTGCAACTTTTGAATGAGTTCCCACTCTGCTTCATTATTCTTCCATTCATCCCTTGCTTCGTTTATCGAATTTGGTTGGATAATTATACCAACCTCTAGTATTTCTCATACCATATGTTCAATTTCACTCCTTTGGGTATATGGATATCTGTAAGGCCTGATTTTTGGAGGAACACTTCCTGGGATCAAATGAATTGCATGATCATAATCGGGAATAGGTGGGAGACTTTTGGGAGTCTCAAATACCTTAGAATGATTGTCCAAGGATATTTGGAGATCTGGATAAATAGACGATTTCGATGTGGGAACTTCTAGCGAATATAATTGTGCAATTACGCCTCTTTGTTGTTTCTTTAGAAGCTTTGTCATTACATTAGATTTGATTATCTTTCCTGGTTTCCTTGTGATACCCCTTAATTCAAATTCCTTTCCTTCCAAAGAAAATTTCATGAAAATTTCTTGAAAATTAAAAGCTATTGTACCCAAGGATTGTAGCCATTGGACTCCTAGTAAAACATCAACACCACCCATTGGAATGGAAAGAATTGGGCTATTCAATACATATTTCTCATGGATAGCCTAATATTATGGCACTTTCTAGAGCAATTTATGGTTCCTCCACTTGCAACCATCACTTGACACTCTCGTGCTGGATATAGGAAGCAATTCAATTCCTTGGCTATCTTATAATGAATAAAATTATGGGTACTGCCTGAATCAATCAACACTATTACCTTTTCCTTCTTGATATGTCCTTCTATCTTGATAGTTTGAGGAGTAGTAATTCCTATTAATGCATTACAAGATATGGTCATATTCATTTCTTCTTTCTTTGGAATCCTATATAACTTATTGACCAAATAAATAATAACAGTGTGAGGCCTAGATTTATACACCACATGAAACTTCCACAAGTATGGTTGGACTATTAATACATCACAAACTTCAAGAGGAGAAAAATCACATAGTACCTCATCTATAAAGGGCTTGACATTGTAGGGAAGGTGGCACTACTGGCTAACGAAGAGATCTCGTCCTTGATGAAGCTACCCAATGATGTATGGTTGTAGGTGTGATGTGGTTGGTAGGCCCAACAACTTCACAACCTCTGCTAAAATGAGGTTCTTTTGGCTTTCTCTGTCAATAATGAACTATAGCAAAGAACCCTTCACCCACATCTATGAGTGGAAGAGTTTCTCCTCCTCCTCTGGATCTTCGGACTCAATCTTATAGATCTTATTGTTAGAAACATTGGCATTGAACTTCCCATCAATAATTTGCTTCCCTTTATCATACCCCTTGTTGGGTTCTGACTCAAAGTTAGAACATGCATCTAATTCAAAACCCTTCAACTAGGCCACTAGTGAATGCTTGGCTCAACAAACACTTGTGTTGCAGGTGGGGCTTTTATGGAGCTAACATCATTTCCCTATGTCCTTCATTGTCTTCGGAGGGTTTTCTTGGTCACCCCGACTTGGCTTTGTCCATTGTTTCATGGTTTAGGGGCACCTTTCCCTTCATATTCATAGATCCAAAGTCTCACTTATTTTGATTAAATTTCTTCTCAATCTTGACAGCATATTGATAAGCAGCACCAAGTGAGGAGAGGTACAGGAACTCCATCTTGTCCTCGATGTACTTGTGTAGACAAATGTAGTGCTTGAGTACTATATGCCTCTTAGAATCCTTGATGCCCAACTTTGTGTGAAGGGTATGGAAAATATTTGTGAACTTTGACACGTCTTGGTCCCTCCCTTGCAACATGGTCCACTTTATGTATTTTTCTTCATAGCTCCCGATAGAGTAATATTGTTCCTTGATGGTGTCTCATAAATAATTTCAAGTGGGTGCAACTAAAAATAGTGAGGGTTCCCTCTCTTACTTCTTTCACAGTAGGTTTCCAACCAGTCCTTAACATGGGTGGTGGATTTAAGGAGTAAAAAATTAATATTTTCTCGATTGGAAAAGTCATGAACCGAAAAGTGTCCTTCCAATAGATTTAACCACCTATCTATGGCATTTGCATCTACTGGCCTTCAAATATGGGAATGTCAAAGTTGACTCATACCTTAAAGGGAGTGGCACCTCTAGAGTGGTTGCTAAATGGAGATGTGTCACCTATAGGTAGCCACTAAAGGATCTGGGCAAAGTTATCCATCATCACATTCCTCTATCACTTGAGGGATTCCTTGAGGAATATTTTGAAAGGATATCCTTCTCCCTCGTCTTTATTTTCTTCCACCATGGGAGGTCGTTAGGATTTGTATGGTTGTTCTTGTAATGGTTCAACTAGTTTGAACCCTAACTCCTTATACCTTGACCTCGATGGGGACATGCAAAGAAAAACAAAGAAAGAGAAGACCGCTCTGATACCACTAATCCAGACTTATGTTGTAATGCAACAGACTATAGATATAATAAAAACATAAATGCATATATGTTGTAGAAATAAATCTTCATTTCATTAGTATCAAATAACTAAAAGATGCTTACAAGCGAGATGGAAATAAACTGGCTCAGATGATGGTAGCTTATCTCTGAGAAGATATGTGGCAGCTACATGCCTCTAAAATATGTGTTACAATGAGGCTCAAGGGCCTTTTTATTATTCAACAACAAAGGGAAACCCTAAAAATCAAAAACCCTAAACCCAGGAAATGGAATGCCAAGAGTGTGTGGTTCCCATTGGGGTTAGTTGGGCAGTGAACTTCCCTAGGTCGTAACTTGGTCATATGATACCCATTGGGCGTGTACAATCCCTCATTGGAAATATCTCTTTGAGTACTCTAGGTTTTGTATTATACCATTTCATATTGATACAAGCCGGCTGCAGACCTCAAAAAATGTCATTTAGGAGGTTAAAACAACTTCGGAAGTTCAAGACCCAAAAAACTGCTAAAAATAGTAAATGTTGCTATCAAGGAAAATGATGAAACTGATTGGAGATCTAGGTGGAATATGTAGGTGGCCACCAATATCCAACTGGATAAACCCACCACTCTAAAACAACAAATATATTTTTAATAGTTCAAATAGTATTTAGTATATCAATCATATGTATACTAGATATATTGAGCAATCTTCTCTATAAATAGACTATAATGAATCAAACTAATTCAATTTACACTAACATAACTAGTACATCCAAATATTATTATAATATTTGGCATTTAATTGACTAGAAGTTAACATAGTTATAATTTAACGAGAATTGTGACCTCACATCTGAACGAGAATTGTGACCTCACAACTCAACGAGAATATTTAGCATTTACAACTCTAACTCTAACTCTAACTCTAACTCTAATGATAACATAGTTAGTTTATAATTCTAGATACTTCCATCGACTCCATGTTTTATCTTGAATAGCCATTTTGAAGTTACGATAGATTTCCCCTTTGGTCTTAGCACAACATCCCATATATCATTCTTCACAATTGATTCACACGCTTTTGCCATACTATCATTCTAGACTTGTTCTTTCAGAACTTCTTCAAAGGTGTGAGGCTAATATTGAATAATATTACTCATTGCTACAACATATTCTTGGTACGTTCATGGTTTCTTTCTTTCTCTAAAAGTCCTTCTAGTGAGAATGAGTCTCTCGACATCATGTAATGTGTCATGAAGCCAAAGTGGCCTCTTCCTGGAAGGGTGATCACATGGAGGATGATTCAAGGGGTCCATAGGCTCCATGGGGTCATCAACAATGTATCTTTTGGATTCAGGCACAAAAGGACCTTCTATCATATCCATATCATCATTCTTCTTCTCAAGAGGAGGAGGTGGAGGAAGTTCCCTTTCTTTCCCAAGGGAAACATCTTCATCGAACATTAAATCCCTACTAATCTCAACCTTCCTTTGACCACAAATATATATTCTAAATACTTTAGAAACTTCACAATATCTAACAAACATACCTTTTCTTCTTGTGGATTCTAGCTTGTTCCTCTTATCCTTCGGCACATGGAAATATACGAGGAAACCAAATATAAGAAGATGACAAACATTGGGTTTGACACTTGTCAATACTTCATTAAGATTTTTGTTGTCCAATGCTTGATGATGAACCTTATTTTGAACATATATAGCTACGTTAGTAGCTTCTACCGAAAAGAATCGACAACTTTTGATCATAGAGCATGGCACGGGAAACTTCTACAATAGGCTTGTTCTTTATTTTAGCCTTTCCATTTTGTTGTGGATTATAGGGCACAATTGTCTCTTTCTTGATGCCTTCCTTCTTGAAAAAATCTATGAGTTCATTTGAAATGTACTCTCCACTGTTGTCAGACCTAAAGATCTTAATTTTCTTTCGTGCTTGATTTTCAACGAAAGCCTTGAAATTATTGAACAAATTGAAGGCTTCATCCTTATGATTCAAGTAATATATCCATGTCTTCCTTGAGAAATAATTAATGAAGGTAATGTAGTAGAGATGGCCACCAAGAGAGTGTATGGGCATTAGACCACATATATTGAAATGAATGAGTTGTAGGATTTCATTTGTCTTGTTCTCACTAGAGGGGAATGGTCCCATTGTCTTGTTTCCACTGGCATATCTAGGACATACTCCATCATGTTAGGTATGAACATCGAGAATTCCAGAGACCAATTTCTTCAATTTTAGAAGAGAATCATAATGTAGATGGGAAAAACTTTGGTGACATAGATTTATTTGATGATTAGTATCATGGATCAATGCTAGAAGAGTTCTTACAATGACTCTATAGAGTGCTTCAAATCTAGATCCCAATGTGAATGTATCTCTCATAGAGGATACAACATGCCAAGTAAGTACTTTTCCGTTGATGAATGCAACCCTCATCCCTTTTTCTTCCAAATAAGATACATATAGCAAATTCTTATTCAACCTTGACACATACATCATATCATGAAGAAAAATAAATTCCCCAGAGTCCAAATGAAATTTAAGACCCAAAGCCTTTAACGGGATGGGTGAACTTGTCTTCAAGAATAATTTTGAAGCTTGACTCCCTCTCCACCAAATTAGTGAGAACTTATTTATACTCAGAGAAATGATGAGAGGCCCCACTATCAACCAACAAACTATCCCAAGTATCTGGAGGAGAGGAACTAGAAAGTGCATAAATAAGAATGTATTTAGATTTATTAATAGCATTACTTTCATACTTGGTGTTTCTTGACTTATTTTGAGAACGATGGCCTTCTTCATGATCACTGAAATCATATCTTCTTCCTCTTTCCTCTCTTCCATTATGATCATTCCTTCGATAATCTCTTCTTCTTTGATTATTAAACATGTTATTGTTGCTTCTAGCATTGTAACATGGACCATGTTTCTTCTTAGGGAAATCCCGAACATAGCGAGTTTCTTGTGACAATCGCAACATTCAATGTGAAATGATTCTCTTTCATTCCTTCTCTTCAAATTTTGAGGAGGACGATTCCTTGAATTTGATTAACCTCATTTTTCTTTATTTTTCTTGTTATAAGTGACAAATGCCATGGGATCTCCTTCTTCATGCTTTTGTATCCTACCTTTAGAAACGATCCTTCATTATTTTTGAGTGAGCTTTCCAACAATCTCATCAAATGACAAGAAACTGTTGTTGTTTCTTATAGTAGTAATGAAGGTTTCCTAAATAGGAGGGAGACCTCTAAGGGTTACAATCACCAATTCCCTGTCAGGCACAGTTCCCCCAACACTCTGCAATTGATCTATAATATGAGATATCCTCGTAATGTAGGATTTCACAAACTCTCCTTTATTCATCTTCATATCTTTGAGATTATCTTTCAAGGGGATGATTTCATCCAAACTTTTCACTTCATACATGCCATCTAGCTTATCATACATATCCTTAGATTTTTTCAAATTCCCAACATATGCAATTAAATGATCTTGGAAACCATCATCTATAATTTTATTTGCTTTTAACTCACCTTCCTTGTACTTGTTCTTGGAAGCAACAAGAGCATTCTCTGGAGGCTCGGGTACTTTTCCATGTATGTATTCCTACACATCATTATCATCAACTATGATTTCTAGCTTGATATTCTAAGCAACAAAGTTGGATGAGTTACCCAACTTCTCATTTTCCTTGAAGTAAGGAGTTGACATCTTGACCTAATTAGATAGGCTTCAACTTTCTAAATATGATTGCTTCAAATCTTGTCTCCTTTGGGCTTTTCCTTCACCTTATCTCTGTCAACCATGTTAATTTTACACTACTTTATGTTGTTTCAATTACTTTATACCATTTCAAATCTTCAATTAGCAATCTTTCAATAGAAATTAATTATGTTCATCAATCAACATTAACTGAAGATAGAAAAATAATATAATGATAATGGGAGACATTCAACACATCAATAAGAGACATTAGATTTAGTCAATGAATAGGGAAAATCACCATAAGGGGGAAAACCATTTATAATTCTTCTTCTATTAGATTTTCGTAAAATGCTCAGTAGAGATTCACAACGAGCCAATACAAAATCAGCTAGAAAAATCAACCAAATAATATCTATAAATATGATCCCAACAATAGTAATGATCATAGATAACTTTCCAGCCTGTGGTCAACTGCAGTTAACTGTCAAAATGAAACCCTAAGTCCCAGTTTCACAAAGAGAGAGACGTGCATGTGGTTAGAACTTTAAAACCACATGGATAGTCGAAAATGTCTTGTGGAAACCCTAGACTAGAACCCAAAAACCCTAATCACACGTGCAAGCTTCAAACTTGCAATTTCGGACTTGTACAAACCAAATTCCATGAACTCACTTCAGACCTGTGATAACCAAACCAAAGAGGAGAGAAGAAGAAGATGATTGATTATTATGTCCAAATGAGGGTCACTTGACTTGTATTTATAGGCTTCCAAGGGTGTGTAATTTCACTTTAGAGCTCACCTGATCAATATGTTTCAGTATGGTAAAATTGAAAATCTTAACTCTAGTTTAGGGAAATTATTGGTTTAGTGACAACATTTTTTTTTCCTTTGCTTGAATTTGCATGCATGGATTAGAGAGACGATGACAATATTACATAGGCAAATTATGCCAAAGAATTGAATTAGATTTTTTTCCTATAATGAGTATGATCAATGCCCTAGTGCTAATAATATCCTCTTATATGTTACTTCCTTACTATATAATAAATATACTTGAGAAACTATTATGCAAACAGATAAACTTAGATCTACCCTATCACAATGTTTTTACTACTTTTTATACCCAGTCATGAAAGTGAGTCTATGATCTAAATTGATTTATTCGTCCATAGATATGGTTATTACTTGATCATCATGGTAAAACACTCTACCAAATAGTAAAGTGGGTGCTTCCCCTTGGATATATGTACCAATTACAACAACAACATCTACCCATTTTAAATTGTCCCACTCCTTTCTTATAGGAGAATGTTTTCAAAGTGTAGCCTTCATTTTTAGTTAACTTTTTAAAAAAATATCCTTTGCAAATTATAACTTCCTTTCCATGCATAATCCACTCACAAGACTACCAAAGAAAAAAATATATACTAAAAGACCCTATTTTTGTTTAGTAATGAATGTTTTGGAAACCTCTAGATAGTTTAGCAATCTTCTGTTTGAATCCCCTGACCATGTAAAATCACGATTCTTTTGTTTCCACATCTAAATATAGAGCATAACAAAGACAATATTCAATATTTTTCTACAATGGTCTTCAATATAATTCTTAATCAGAGTAAAGGAGCCTCTCTTGAATTTAAATTGGACTGCATGCAAGTATCAAGCACACATTGCAAAACTTGAAGACCCGAAGCTTTTCCTTCATTGTGAAAATACTAAGCAACATAACTTGTATATCCCTCTTTTTAAACTATACCCAAAAGGAATTCTTCACTATCCCATGCTAAAATATTTCAACTTGCAGAAAAAGTACATATGTCATCCAAAGGTGATCAACTCTACCCTAAAGGAAGTTCTTCACCATCCCATGCTACAATAATTGCAACTTGCACAGGTAACTATAATAAAAAAAAATATCCATTTTTTTTTTGAAGAGAGACCCATATTTTCATATATTTATTTCAATCAAAATACGTCTTTGCTTGTATAAATAAAATACCTACAAACTATGACCCATTGCAAACATTTATGTTTGAGTTAAGCTCTATTTTCTAACAACGTTAATTGTGTGATAAAAGGTGTTAGGTAACTATAACTTTAGTGTAGCCCCCTTATTATTATTTTTAGTGTAGCCATCTCATTTGTATTTTTGTGCCCCATAGAATCCCACTATTGTTATTGTTGTGCCCTTACATTATTATTGTTATGTAGGTTATGTTTATATTGTGACCCCTTAGACTCCTAGATATACTAAGGAGGTCTTGTCATTTATATCATCGAAGAATTGTTAATTTATGTGATCTAAAGGAAGGTTCCTCCTCGAAGAGGATAATTTTCAAGTTTTTGATATATCTTTTCTTCTATTTTGTGATTTGGTTGCATAACATTTGGTATCAGAGAGTTGGATTCTGGGGTTTCGCCACCTCAAACAAGCCATATTGGAATTTTCGCTATAATGTTTTTTCTATAAAGCTTCTAAAACTGAAATTCTGACCATGTGGAGCAGAAATATTTACGATATTTGTGTAGAAATTTCTGATATTGGCTCACTGTATTTTTTGACATATGGTCCAAAGAAGTTAGGATTTCTGGATGCTCCATAATTCAGTCTCAAATAAGTGAGATAGGGAAAATCGTAATAACCTTCTATACAGTCATCAAATTTGAATTTTATAAAATGTGACTAAAATAAAATAGAATGTAGTTTTTTTTATCATTTTTAGGACTGAAGGTTGAAATAGTGAGATGTGACATTCTGTACAAGTTCGCTCTACTGAACTAGTCCATAATCAGGTTATAGTGGGAGATTGGGCATAACCTTATCTTGAAGAATCCAATCTTGGTTTGAATTGTGGTTTTGGAAAGAAAATTAAAAGGGATACCACAATACGAAATTTCATACCTTGGAGAGCCTAAATACTAAGATACAATAGCTTAAAAATCAAGCTCTTAAAAGAAAGAAAAATCTATGTACTTGCTTTTTAATTTTGCATAGCTTTTGTTTGAAAAATAAGTTTGAAGTGATTCAAAGGGCATAGTGAAGCATAGATATCATTTTTTGATTCCATAGTGCCTCTAAACAAAAAAAATAATACTCTTAGTAAGAAACCAAAAATCTCCACTATGACACATGAAGAAGAGGAAGAAATGCAGCATGATATATCAAAATTACGAGACCAAGTGCAACAAATTTCACTCTAGTAAAAAGAAACAAAACATGAATTGGAATCCATGATGAATCTTAATATAGATGGTATAAAAATGGATATGGGAGTTTTGAATGATGGTTTAAAAGTATAAATGGAAGAAATGATGAATGCCAAAATAAAAGGGTTGAAGGAAGGTTTAGCAAAGTTTCTAGAAGAAAGGCTTCCCAGTGGTGACAAGGTAATCCTTGAAAATCATAATGAGGAAAAAAAGAATATGAATTATTATTCTAGAAAATAAAATGTTGGGTTTAAAACCCACCACATTCCAAAGATCGATATGGGGAAGTTTGATGGCAAGGATCCTATAACATAGATACTACAGATGGAGCAATAGTTTGATCTACATGATCCGCAACACGCACAAAATGTATGCATTACATTTTTATATATAGAAACCAATTAGTTTGTATGGTATAAATGGATATGTTCTTGTAAACCAATGGTCACTTGGTCAATTTTTATGGACGAATGATAACATGTTATGAGGATACAAAGAGAAACTCCTCATTTTTCCAATTGATAAATCTCAAACAAAAGGGTTCAGTGGCAGAGCACATTAAGGGATTTCAAAATCGAATATGAGGGTAACTGATATTCCAGAGGAGCATAGGATTGATATCTTCATAAGGAATTTAAAGGATAACATCCAACATGAGGTGCACCTTTGGGAACCTCATTCATTGGAGAAGGCATTTAGGGTGGAAAGAAAAGTTGAAAGAAAAATTATGGCAACAAGGAAATATGCAACTCACAACTATAAAAATGGAAGTGTTTCTGCTCCTAACCTTCCACAACCTACAAGGTTGACCCCACAACAATTAGAGGAAAAAATAGTAAAAGGGTTTTGTTACAATTGTGATAGAAAATACACTAAAGGTCTTAAGTTTGCAAGAAGAAATTATTTTACATATATTGTGAAGAGGAGGAAGAAAAGGAACAAGAAACATCAAAAGATGAGGATATGCACTAGGAACCAACCCCAAAGAATGAAGAAATGAATCCAACCATATCTTGTAATGCTTTGGTAGGAATTACCACTCCTCAAAATCTCAAGATAGAAATATATATCAAGAAGAAAAAGGTAATAGTGATAATTGATTAAGGTAGTAACCATAATTTTATTCATTGTAAGATAGCTAAGGAATTGAATTGATTCCTGTATCCATCAGCAAAGTGTCAAGTGATGGCTGCAAATGGAGGAAATAAAAATTTCTCTAGAACGTGTTGTAATATCAAGCTAACCATGGGGGAATATGTACTAAATAGTCCAATTCTTTCCATTCCAATGGGTGGTGTTGATGTTGTACTAGGAGTCCAATGGTTACAATCTTTGGGGACAATAGCTTTTAATTTTCAAGAACTTTTCTTAAAAGTTTTTTTGGAAAGGAAAGGAAAATGAGTTAAGCATTATCATAGGGAAACCAAGAAAGCTAATCAACTCTAATGGCATGACAAAGCTTTTTAAGAAAGAACAACAAGGCGTAATTGCACAATTATGCTCACTAGAGGTACAAACATTGAAACCATCCATTTATCCAAATCTGCAAAATATCTTGGACAATCATTCCAAGATATTTGAGACTCCCAAAGGCATCCCACCTATTTATGATTATGATCATGCTATTCACTTTATTCTAGGAAGTGTTCCTCCAAACATCAAGCCTTATATATATCCCTATGCCCAAAGGAGTGAAATTGAACATATGGTTGCAGAACTGCTAGAGGTCGGTATAATTAAACCTAGCCAAAGTTCTTTCTACTCCAATAGTATTGGTTCAAAAGAAGGATGAATCATGGTGTATGTGTTTAGATTATAAAGAGATAAACAAGCTCACTATTAAAGATAAATTCACATTCTTGCCATTGATGATTTGTTCAATGAATTGCATGGAAAAAATTACATCACCAAGCTAGATCTTTGTTTTGGATATCATCAAATTAGAATGAAGACTGAAGAAATTATGAAAATAGCATTCAAAATTCATGAAGCTCATTATGATTTTTTGGTCATTCCTTTTGGCCTTACTAATGCACCTTCCACATTTCAAGGTTTGATGAATTCCATTTTCAACCCCTTCCTTAGAAAATTTGTGTTAGTATTTTTGATGATATATTAATGTATAGCAAGTCTTCAAAGGATCATATTCGGCATGTTGACATGGTTCTTAATGTTGGCATTATGATGCATGTGTTGTACTTGATGGAAACCCACTCATAGAAGATCATCTCACTTAGTTATAACTAGATGAATCTTCAAGAAGAGATATCAGATGTGACTGAATGCCTGGGATGCAGGACAACTCAAAGGAATCAGATGATAGTTCTATGTGTGACAAGTTAGCTTTTCCATCAAGTCCAAAGGGGGAGATTGTTGGCATTATGAGACATGTGTTGTCCTTGATGGCAAATCACTCAGATGATAAATTATAGTGCAGCAAAGTTTATTTCATGTGGAGAAAAGTTCACGGACTTTTATGCAGAGAAAAGTTTATTTCATGTAGAGAAAAGCTCACGGAATTTTATGCAGAGAAAAGTTTATTTCATGTGGAGAAAAGTTCACGGACTTTTATGCAGAGAAAAGTTTATTTCATGTAGAGAAAAGTTCACGGAATTTCATGCAGAGAAAAGTTTATTTCATGTGGAGAAAAGTTCACAGACTTTTATGGAGAGAAAATTTTATTTCATGTAGAGAAAAGTTCACGGAATTTTATGTAGAGAAAAGTTTATTTCATGTAGAGAAAAGTTCACGGAATTTTATG
>APFE030293073.1:2902-18699 GCA_000404065.3 Pinus taeda | reverse complement strand
TTTTTGATCCTATGGTTTTGGTTCGTGGTATTGCATCCAAAAGTGTTGATCTCACGCACTTTCATGGTTGGTTCATGGTATTAGTCCGACAGTTTTTTATCTTATGGTTTTGGCCTGTGGTATTGCATCCAAAAGTGTTGATCCCAAGTATTAGGTTCATGGTATTGTGTTATTATGGTTTTGGACCGTGGTATTGTGAAAGGACTAAGAATATAAAAGAGGAAGGAGATCATTTGGCAAAGAATCATCTGAATTATTGAATATCTGATAAAGTGCTAGATCTAGAATACTGAGATTGGGCTATGGTGCAGATCTGGATCTGAGCTAAAGAGGGATCTCACTGGTTGATGGAGAACAAGATCTAAGGATAGATCGGGATCAAATGGTTTGAAATGAACTATATCTATATATTTGCTTATGCTTATTCTAGATCTGTATACTGACGCTTGTAATTATCTAATCTGGGTATAACTTAAGTTTGAAATCGTTGCAAGTCATGTTTGAATATTTATAGATCTGTACGCGGGTTGGCTTTGGTGTAAGCGCGTATGTATGCAGGTTTGGTTCATTGTAGTAGCATATATAATTTGAGCTATGATATTTGAAGTCACAGGTGGTTCTGGTTGTTGATGGGTTCTGATGACAGTTTAAAGGTGTCAGTATTCTGCATATCCTGTTTGGTTGATTGTGTTTAGCTTCAGTATTGATGGATGTGAACTAATATTGTGATCTGATGGACTAGATCTGGGTGCTAACACATATATTATCCTTGTATATGTATTGATCTGGTGTTTGGATGATTCAGAAGATTGATTGATTATGTGATTTAATGATATTAATGGGTCCAGTATGAAAATTGGATGAAACGTGGCCTTTCAGATTATGTGTTGTGGTTCAGGAGTACCCAGTCTGAAAATGTATGAAACATGGTACCTGGAGGAGAGAAGATTGTAGGCTGGCGCCTATGTACTAGTATCTTAGGTAGTACAAGAACTATGGGGGTTGTAGCTCCCTTCTAGGAGAGACTGGAGAACGAGAGAGGGTTGTAGCTCTCCGTAGGTAGAAGCTTGCGTACTGGTATAAGACTACACCAGTATAGAAATATTGTAAAAGGATTTTCTTATTAAGAAGAAGATTGAGATGACTTGCAACAGGTGGTTTTCTCCCATTGGGTTTCCACCTTATATCATGGTGTTCATGTGTGTGCCTTATGTGTGATGATCTATTCTATGTTACTGCATCTGTTAACTGATAATATGGTTGATAATGTTTCTAATGCACTCATTGAAGATCAATTAACTTAATCATTAGAAGTTGTGGAAGTAGCATATATGAATCTGAATATGGAAATGAAAAAGTTTTATTGATGTGATAATACTAATTCACCCCCCCCTCTCAGTATTATTTCCAACAGATACAACTACCAAGAGACTGACATGAAACACACAATAGTTTTTCATTTACTCCATCAATGATTTTAGACATAATCATATAATATAATTAATGTATTGAATGACAAAACCAAGATTACAAAAGACGATAAACCAATTAATGAAGGATAATGAAAATAACACAACAATTTATCTAATCTTATAAGATAACTTAGAAGTTAGCATGGTCAAAATCCTTACTAGATGCCCTTGACATTAATTGCAAAGTAGAATTATCCACAACTAAGAATCAATACATAAAAAGATCTTCATCACAAAATGTTCCTTGACTCCAAGACAATTTCTAAATTTAGGTTAAACTAATTCTAAACTACAATCCTTCTTCCTTCAGTCTAGAGTCAAAACGACCCATTCCTAGAGAATGAATTCTCTTTTTATTATCATTACATTAGCTAAAAATAATAATAAAAATACAAAACAAAAAAATGATAGTAATAATTTGATTCACTGATTACTTGGATATTTTGGTGTTTCAGGATTTGCATGTCTACCTTCAAAGTGACTCACTAAGCGAACATGTCTCTACACTTCTGACTATAGTGGAATTTGCTTTGATCCATAGGTACGCCAAGGCTCTCTTTACTCTATTTTTAGCACTAAGTGTATTTTTCTATATGTTGTGTCAGGTACTCTAGTCTATTAGTTGCTTTGATTTCAACGACTATGATCTTCTAGTTGTGTCCTCTTTCAATGAGATTCATCTTATTGATGTCTTCCTATAGGTTGCTAATATTCTTCTTGAATTCCGTAAAACCTTTTCAATCAACTAAATCACCAACTATGGCTCTCTCTCCTGGAATTGCACTATGTTGGATGTCTTTGATAGTTCCTTGCTCATTGTTCTTACTTTTCTTAAGGTTTACAAGCAAGGGTTTTCCTTGGAGTCGTTTTACCTATAACCACTGGATTTTAAGGGTAATTAACATGCATTTACCACTAAGAAGACAACCAGGACGAAGAAATAATAAACCAATGAATTTGCCATAAATGGAGTGTATTCAATGTCACTAAATTTGAAATTGAGGATACATGCCAAAAATTGGATGTGAAACCAAGCAATTCATTTACTATGGCTACTAATTTAGTTGATAGAATGTCTGGATGTAGGGGGCAACAAAAACCAATTTTTAGCTTTTGAAAACATTTATTTTGCACACTTTAGCATGTCCATTGATGCTCAAGCGAAAGGTAGGAATTTTCATGTTTTTAGTGGATTTGGATGAATGTATGACAACATATTTTAGGAATATTCTCATGAATTCTTGGTGTGGTTTTCCTAGCTCATTGGAATTCAATAGAATTTGTGAGGTTGAGTTGCACAAATTTGGAGCATTATTTTGATCGTTGATCATCAATATTTGTGAGATAGCTTTGAGTCAAAAATCATTGACCATATAGATGATGATGTGGAGTGTATGAAAAATTGACATGGAAGACGATGAGGATGATTACATGTTCAAAATCCACAAAGAAAATATTTATGTGACTAATGATGTGGACTACATGGATATAATGTAGGCAAGGTCCATGTGGCAAGATCAATGAGTGATATTTAATCTTGATTGATGAAACATATGATCATGATTTCATGTTTCCACTTTGGTATAAGGTCCATATATGTTAAGTAGAATTCTTATGGCGCATTATTGCAACAACTAATGGATTTCCCTGAACATCTATGGCTTCATCAATGATCAACATAATGTTTAGAGTTTTGACCATCTCACATAAAGGATTTTGTCAAATGTGTTAATTTTTTCTAATGCTCTATGCTATTTCAATTACATTAGCCCAATTCACTTCTTCAATAAGAAGCTCAGTGAAATTAATATTTCCAATTCAATTTAATAACTGAAGATACAATAGTAAATGCAATAACAATAGGAGATAATCAAGACATCAACAAGAGACATCAATTTGGTCAAAGACCAAGGAGAAGCTCCACAAGGGAGAAAACCCTTTGAAATTCTTCTTCTATTAGATTGTCTTCAAATGTTCAACAGAGAGTACAATGAGCCCAAATCCATAAATAAGAATGAAATTGAAAGATTGACTTATCCAACAATACAACTAACCAAACTGCAAAATATGAGCCAATAGTCAAATATGGTAAAAGTCAATGCCGGTCAAAGTCAATGACAACAACAACAACAACAAATAGTCAATGATTAATAGTACTTTAAATGAACACGTTCAACAACCAAAAAGTGTGGCCTGATCAACTGGTCAAAGTGCCTTAAAAATAGTCCCAAATTCACCTTCAAACTTGGTCAAAGTCAAAGTAAATGGCAGCTAAAACCGTAGTTGCAAATTTGAAGTCAACATTTCCAGAAATTATTGATTTGTGTGCCCAGAAATTAGGTCATCCAAATTGGTGTAAGAGCCCAAGTCAAAATGAGTCAAAAAATGCCCAAACTCCAAAAGTCAACCCAAGTCAAAGTGATGGTCAAAACATAATTCAACCTTTTGCAATTTCTTCTTCTTCCTCTTGCTCACATGTGTGAAGAGACTCCTACGATTTCAGATGTATCAAACCAAATGAAGAAGAGAGGTGTTGAGAAGTGTAGCAAGAAAGGCTCAATTTGACTTAGCCTTAGTCAAATTGAAAAAAATTGAAATTTCCACATCAGCAGACAACTTGGAGGCAGTTAATTGAGGTGACATGGCTCTTGTCACTCACTTAGCTTAGTAAATTCAAGTTAGTGGGCTTGGAGTTCAGTTTGCATGTGTTGATTGCTAATTTATAGGAATCCAGTTCAGTTATTTCCAGTTGTACTCAGTTAAACTAGTTCTAATAGTTAATAGAACTAGTTGGAGGTCAGTTGTGTAGTCAGACAATAGTCTAACTCAGAGATCATCTAGTTAACTGACCAATCAACCAACCAAAAGTAGCTCATGCATGCAAGGAATTCAAATTTCTCAGCCGTGGTGGAGATTCCAAGGCAGTGTAACATCAATTGTAAACTAGTGTTGAGTGTATAGGTGTTGCATGCAATCCGTGATCAATCCTTGAAAATGAGAAATCATTTTGGAGGAAATTCCTAAAGAATAGGGGCTAATTTCCTTAGAATTTGCGCAAGGAAATGGGGGCCTTGGTGAGCCATTGAGAAAATATTTGGCTAAGTGTTGGCTAGAGCTTGTTAATTGAGCACGAGAACAATTATTCTTTTGCAGGTTGAGCTGAGAGTTGGAGCTAGAAATTGTAATGGTTTCTCAATTCATTGATTAATGCAAACAACCTTGACAGGTTTTCCCAATTGGGTTCCCCTAGAAATCACTGTGTATTTGTGGTTTTTATTATTGCATGTCTATGAATGTTGTTCTAAATTATGAATTTCATTTTGTAGATCAATAGAGTAGAATTGTGTCTCTTGATTTTAGATTAAATTTTTTTAGAAATTGCAATTCTATCAAATTTCTACATGCTATCATAGCAGGATCATATTAGAACAATAATTTCAAAGTTGTTCCTCAGGAGGTTCGAATTTGCAGCTTCAGTGTAGTAGGATTTCCTTAGGAGAATGGACTTCAATGGACTAAGATTAGAGTATCCCTTCGAAGGAAACTCGAATTTCATTTCCTGGAAGGATCACATGGAGGCAGTGTTTGATGACAATGGATTGTTGGCTTATGTCAAGTCAAATGTTCCAAAACTAAGATCAGTTGATGTCAAAAACCTAGCCCAATGGAAGAAATATGTAGCCAAGGCGAAGAGAATATCACTACAACAAAACAGGAAATTTGCACTAGATTTAGCACCATATTTTAGTGCAGTTTTCTCTCAATTGGGATGAGAGACCTGGTGCTAAATCTAGCTCTATTTTACGATTTTTAAAGCATCGTTTTTTGCACCAAATTTTGCATCTTTTTTTACGCCAAATTTTGCATTATATTTTACACCAAGATTTGCATTTGGTTTTACAACAGGTTTTGCTTCTAGTTTTGTGCCTTTTTTTGCATCATTTTTTGCTTCATGTTTTGTGTCATTCTTTGCTTCTAGTTTTGCGTCGTAATTTGTATCGAGTTTTACACCATCTTTTACATCTAATTTAGTGCCTTTTTTCATCTAGTTTGTGCCAGTTTTTGCATCTAGTCTTATGCCATTTTTTGCTTCCAATTTTGTAGTTATTTTTACATCTATTTTTGTGCTAGTTTTTCTGCCTTTTTTTACACCATTTTTTTCATCCAATTTTGCACCATATGTTGAATCTGATTTAGTGCCAAAATTTGCATCCATTTTTGCACCAATTTTTGCATCCACTTTTATGTTTTATTTGTCTCCCTTTTTTGCATCCTATTTTTCATCCACTTTTGTTTTATTTGTCTTCCTTTTTTACATCATATTTTGCATCTAATTTTGCGTCATTTGTTGCATCCAATTTAGCATCATTTTTAACACCATTTCTTGCATCCAATTTTGCATCCTTTTGAGCTTCTAAATTTGCATTCTATGTTGAACCATGTGTTGCATCCACCTTTTCATCCCATTTTGTGTCTAATGTTACGTTCAATTTTGAGTCATTTTTTCGTCTACTTCTGCATTTGTTTTTGCACCAAGTTTTTAATTATTTGTTGCACCTCATTTTGCATCAAATGTTGCATCTCAATTTGCATACAAATTTGAGCCATTTTTATGCCCATTTTTGCACCATTTTTCTATTTTTGTGTCCAATTTTGCATCCTTTTTTTACCACATTTTGTGTCCACATTCTCATTTTTCACCTAGATTTTAGTTTTAATTTTCATCTAGTTATGAATAATTTTTGGTATCCTTGGTTTCATCCTTTTTTAGTCCCATTTTGCGTCTTGTTTTGTGTCTTTTATTACATCCTTTTTGCATGCAATTTTGTATCCTAATTTTACACCATTCTTTGCATCCTCGTTTTGGTGTCCATTTTTGCATCCTTGTTTGCGCCCAATTTGGTATCCTTTTGTATGCCCTATTTTGTTCCCTTCTCTGTGTCTAGTCTTGCACCCTTTTTTAATTCTAATTTAAAACCATTTTTGTGTCATTGTTTGCATCTTGTTTTGATGGATAGTTTAACATCCAATTCTACTCCCAATTTTTCATCTATGGTTACATCCACTTTTGGCTTCTTGTTTAGAGTTTTACTTTTATTTCAATTTATGACCCCCTTTATGGGTTTATTTTACTAATTTCAATTACATAGTGAAATATATTACAGTTTCTAAATATCATTTTGCTGTAGGATTTAATGCATGGTTAGATGAACATAAAACCATCTCAGTTTATCTTGGAAACCTAGGACAGACTGATTAAGAGAAAGGTTGTTCTAAAGCTCATGATTCTTAGTAGATAAAGATGTAGAGTATAGATTAAGAAAAAGAGAAGGAATTCATATGAGTCCTCGCATGCAGGTCTTGTTGAAGTTTTTAGTGTAGCTGAGAAGTGCTCCTAGCTAGTTCCAAAGCTTGGTCATACACATAAAAGAGAGAACAAATCAACCTTCACAACATAATATCTTGATAATCGAAACTATCATAAACATATAAATATTACTGAATAAATAAATATAAACCAAATTCCCATACATTCATTAGTTAAATAGAATAAGTAAAGAATGAATAGCAACATATCGAAGAAAGAACAACCAATCTGTATTAATAAAGGAGTTGGATGAAAGTTACAACCATCAGATGCAGTGGCAACAACACCTCCCCCAATTCCTAGCTCCGAAACTCTCCCTCTCAAGATAGATCTCATTATCGTGACAATACAAGAATTCCCATCCTTTTCTCTATGGCCGAGCCTCTAATATATAGGAAAGTGAAGGCTATGAATATTTCCCAAATTCCTCATTAGTTCAATTTTGGCAAAAACTTTTGGGTGAATAATGTTTCCTCATATAAAAATGGCCTTTTCCACATTTTAGATGCTTTTGTGCTTAGGAAAAAGCTCCCCCATGCTTTATGGCTCTTTCCCACTTTTTTATGTTTTTATTTTTTAGGAAAAATCTAAAGATGAGGACAAAGAGATCACATTCCACCATATGAGTTTCCGAAAGTGAATAAGAGTGTCAATTTCTAGTTATCTTGAGCTTTTTTCCTTGTGATTGAGTGAGAATTTTGGTAACAAAAGTTAGATGAAGGGGAAAACCTGTTATAGACTAGGATAATGTGGTCCTCATCGAACATAACTTGTATTATAATATTATATAGTCTAGGAGAAAGGGGTATTTCAAGCAACAACATAGTATTCTCCTCCAAGATGATGAAGATGTATTTTCATGTATAACACATTTAAGAAGATATTAAAATTACGAATTGATAACTTAATATTTGTAAACAAATTTAAGGGTAATTGATAGCATTCATAAAAAAGATAGAAGTATCCTCATAGATAACAATTCTCCATCAAAAAATCATTGAAAATTTTCAATATACATATATGACTACTAAACCAACACTTATCGCAAATATCCTTATTCCAAGGTAAATTCACAACATTACATCCAAAAATTGTAATATCATCATACATAATGATTCTCCATCAAAAAGCATTGACAATTTCAACACATATCTAAAGTAACAAGATAATACAATAATATCCTCATCTTCTTTAATCAAATCAACTAAGATTTAAATGTGTGATTATTAGATCAAAATATTTCACGCACACCATTGTTTTAAGGTAAATTCACAACATCCATCAAAAGGTAGTAATATCATCATACATAATAATTCTCCATCAAAACAATGTTGATAATTTTCAATAGATACATAAAATAACAAGATAAAAATGATAATATCATCATCATATTTAATCAAATAAACTAAAAGTCAATGTATGATTATCAAATAAGAATGTTTCATAGATATCATTTTTTTAAGGTAAATTCACAACATCCATAAAAAATAGGAATCTCATCATACACAATAATTCTTCATAAAAAAATGTAAACAATTTTCAACATATTCATAAGGTAACTACATAGTACCAATATTATCATAATCATTAATCAAATAAAATAAAATTCAAATGTATGATTACCATATTAAGACATCCCAACTAAATATAAAAAATACCGCATGGCTAGTTAGCACCATGAAAATCATAGACAAGATCATCCTCATGATCATTTCCATGATCATTATCTTGACCATCATGATAATATCATCCACATAATCATCACTAACTCCATCACCATCCTCATCATCATCATTTCTGATATATGATGTAATCTAAACATAGTCTGTATCATCATCTTCGTGGTCATTACCTATGGCATTCTAGAAAAAAATCAACATTACATGTTAGTACTAATTCTATAGCACAATGCATATTTTTATTACAATGCTAACCATAAAATGAGATAGGACATAATAAAATTTAATAGTACTTAAAAAAAAATGAAAATATGGTTTAAGATATATTGGAGATCTAACTAAGATTACACTTGTAATTCACATTAAGTAGTAGAAGCAATTTTTAATGCATATGAAGTAGGTACCCATTTGTTCTTCATATTATATTGTGAATGTTTCTTATGATGTCCATGCAATATTGGTAAATTAAGAGCTACTGGAAGCTTTATTTCAAATTACAATTGTAATTCAGATTAGAAATAGAAGAAATTTCAACAAAAAAAGAATGTCACATGAAAAAGTAAATTGTTTTTAATGAAAAATAAGTCACATACAATATGAATGTCACATGAAATATTGAGTTGTTTTTAATGTATGTACTTTTCTCTATGATAAAATGGACCCTAATGTTCGTTCAAGACCAAATTCTCACAAATACTTACTTCATTTGATCCATTATCACACTTAATCCATTATACCTAGTGACAACAATGATTCCATTCAAATTTCTTTGAACTCCCTAAATATAATGTAAAAGAGAAAAATCCATGACCACAACCACGACCACAACCCCCTCCCTTGCCTCGTCCACCATTAGAGACAATGAACTTGGAGTTATGACCACGAATGCAACCACTCCCTTGCCTCGTGTCCACCATCAGCGGCATTGAACTTGGAATTAAGAGTACTCATGTTTTCTTTGTTCTAATTAATCTCCAAGGAATCAAAACTTGATCAATATATCAAGGACTCCATCAAGGAATAGATATATCACAGGTGAAGCTCAATAGGCTTTGCCAAAAGAGTGAAATAACCCTTATCTATGTTTTATGAAATAACTTGAGTGAGTGGAATGAATGGTGGGAAACACTTACTAGGGAAAGGAAGATTTTTGGTCCATCCTTATTTCTATTATTATTTTTGCTTCTTCGAATGGAGGGAAGTGTTTAAAAAATCTAAAAATTATTTTAAATTAAAAAAAAATTCCTTATGGTTTGGTTTTTTTTTTTTTTTTCTTTAATTATATTTAGTTTAGTTTTTTTTTTTTTTTTCCAAAAAAAATATATTTAGTTTTTGGTATTATTTTTATAACAAAAATTATATTTTGTTTTTATAAAAATGGATTTTAAACATTCCATTCATGCTAAATTTGTGATTTTATGATAGAAGTTTAATTTTTATATAAAAAATTATCTTAATGCCATGTGTTGTGTCGCTGAGATGGGTATTATACATCTCTTCCTTGCTAAGTTATAGAATTTGCTTGGGTCTTCTTAATGCAATAAAATTAATTATGCTCTTCATTATATCATGAGATGTTCAACTTGCACCTAATAAAACAATAAAGTTAAAATAGGTTTTCCTTTGTCCTTTGTAGATCTTTGTCCCCATTAATCTTGGTTTTAATAGATTAGTTGTCTTATGGTGGCCTTGAGTGGTCACTCCCATTAGTTACATGCTTTTTAGTTTTCTCTTAGTGACATTTCTTGCGCTTGATAACATGTTATTTAATTTATGAAAATATGTTATTGTCCATATTATTGTTAAATATTAATATTAAATATGTTTGTTTTGAGCATGGTTTAGCAAAAAGTTCCCAAAAGGTTTATAGATTGTATTTTATAATGTAATGATTCATTGCTTGATGAAATTGTTTTGGATATTTTTTTTAATGATTCATTGATTGATGAAATTGCTATGGATATTTTTTTTAGTATATCAACCTGTATGTGATAAAGTCAAAAGTCACCTACTTTTGAGATTTTCATTGGCCAATTTCCCTTAAGGACATCATGTTCACCATTCAGTCCTAGGTTAAAGCAGTATAGGAGTCATGAAGTGGCATTGTCCAAGCACTTAATTATTGAAACATTTTTTTAGACACATTATACTTTCTTTCTGTGTAAATTCTCCATGAAAATAGTCTCATGGAACATGAGGGGCCTCAATAGTAAAGGAAAACAAATACTCCTAAAAGAAAAATGGTACGGAAAGCACCCATTAATAATGTTGATATAAGAAACATAAATATTAAGTGAGGTTTTACCTCATATAATTAGCAAATGGGGGAGGAATTTACAAGTAGTAGTGATTGATGCTTAGAGATACTTAGTTGGAATGACTATTATTTGGAATGATCAGGACATCAAGGTTACCAAAATGTTTACCTCTTTTCGCATGATGACAATACAATTTTAGTTAATTGAAATCGAGGACTACTACCATGTATCCAATGTATATGACTCCAATATCGCAAATGGAAAACCTCTATTTCTCAATTCTGTTTCCAACACAAGTAATTTATACTCCCCATCTCCATGGAATATTGGGAGTGACTTCAATATTATCAAGTGTCTCGAGGAAAATAAAGGATGAATCACAATGTTTACCAAGAGATTTTGTAAGCTATACCATCAAAGCCCTAAAGTAGTCTCCATTAAAGTTTTCAAGCAATGAGTCTCCAACCCACACATGTGGATCAATGAGATGTAATACATGTGTGTGTGGCGACTAACTTAATACAATGTTCTAGTAATTCCACAAACTTAAGTATTTCACTCCATCACATAAATTGACTGTAGTGTGACATAAGTAAACCAAGACTAGACATGAATCCCTTAGGAAACAAAAATTCCCTAGATCCTCAATTAGGTGCTTAAATGATTAAGTGAAAATGCAAGGGGAAAAGAGGACTTCATGATTTAACCATCACAAACATGTGATCAAGTGTGACTAGGAGTGTATATAATCATATGTTTTCCAAAGAGGAAGTGAATACATGAGTTACCATTCATTAGGCCTTATTTTTCTTTATTTTGATTTTCCTTATATAGGACTTAGGGAATAAGGTTTTCATAAGTTTGGCACAACTCATAGATATAACATTTACATGAATTTTCACTTCAACCTTAGAGATTAGACTTAGATAAATCATTATAGTGTATCTTTAATGATTTTTGCTTTCATTTTTTGATTTTATTTCATCACAAATGACAAAAGGGGAAATAATTTTCCACAAATCTATGAATTCTTAATCATAAAGGTGTCATGCGATGAAAAAAATTAATGATGTTATTCTCTATTAAAATTATGGGTATTACTGAGAAAAGCTTATTCTTGTGGATGTCTCCTCCCTGGTTGAGAGGGAGTGAGGGTGGACACCATATTATCCATGTGTCATGTACTATGGCCAGGACTAACAATTGTAAGCCTAGTAAAGACACCAATAGGGATAATGGTGGATTGGATAAACATCTGGGACCAATATTAATTGAGAATTTGTACTTTGACTAGGGCTAACTGCCATAAGTCAAGTACATTAATCCAAGATAAGAATAGTCATGAGGATCGACATTTCCTGGTGACAAATATTATGAAAGTGGATTAGGAAATGATCATGTGAGGACATGTCTGGTGAACATCCTAGTGGGGTAAGAGCCTAGAGAGGTAGCGGTGTCCAAATTTATGCCTCCCAACATTGTGCTATGATATAATGGAGAGATATAACTTTTTAGTTAAGGCCTTGCTATTTTGACAATGTTGGCTATGATTATGTAAATCATCGTTGATTCTTATCAATCAAAATCCCTTCTTTTATGAATATTTCAACTTGAGAGTACTTTTTTGTCTCATTATGAATACCTCCCTAGTTTAGAGGGAGTGTCATCATCTTCATTATCATCATCATCACCACCATCATCGTCATCATTATTGTCATTTTCATCATTCATGTCTTCGTCGTCATCATCATCATTCATGTCGTCGTCGTCATCATCATCATTCATGTCGTCGTCGTCATCATCATCATCATCATCATAATTATTATGGACATTGTCGCCAATTGTTCATAATTATAGGTGTCATAATAAATATCATCAACCCAAAAAATGTTACAAGTGCTTGAAAAGGGTTGTTAGTACACATGATATATTCAAGAGAAATAACAACTTTATTTTTAAGAGATGATTAATGATCATCATCATCGCTACCATTATCATCGTCATTATAATTTTCATCATCCCCATCATCATAATTAATGTAATTTCTATCATCATTGTTTTCATCTTCGTCATGAACATCATTATAATAATTCATGCCATTATTGTTTTTGATAATGACCAAGATGAAAATAAAGATAATTATGATCAAATGATGATAACTTGGAAGACGATTCCAAAGATAATGATTATGATTATGACCATGAAAACATTTAAAAATTGGGAAGATTGGCCAAGGTCATTAACATCGTCATCATCATTGTCATTGGAACCCCCATCGTATTTATCATCGTTGCCATTATCATAATAATCACATATCATGTCATCATTATCATCGTCATAATTATTGACATTGCCATCAATTGTTCATAATTGTCAATGTCATAAGAAATATCATCCATGCAAAAAATATGATGAGTGTTGGAAAAGGGATGCAAAAGTGAACAAAAAAAATGGGGGCAACAATAGACATAAAATTGGATGAAGAGTGGACACAACATAAGTAGATGAAAAACAAGACAGAAAAATTGACACAAAAGTGGATGAAAAAGTAGATGCAATAGTTGATGCAAACTTGGACACAAAATAGGATGCAAACATGGATGAAAAAGTGGAAGAAAACATGGGTGCAATAGTAGGCATAAAACTTATCATGAATTGTGGTGAAACAAATGTGGATACAACAACGAATGCAAAAAAGGACACAAACTAGGATGCAAAAAGGAGGTAAATTTGGATGCAAAAAGGGATGTAAGCATGAACCAAACATGGGTGCAATAGTGGACACAAAATTAGATGCAAAATTGGACGCATCAGAAGTGGATGTAAAAGTAGATGCAAAATGGGATGTAGAAAACATAAACAATACTTGATGCAAACTTGCACACAAAAAAGGATGCAAACGTGGATGCAAAAGTGGAAGAAAATGTGGGTTGCAACGATAGGCACAAGATATGGCACAAATTGTGGCACAACAAAAGTGGATGTAGTAATAGACACAAAAAAAGTTGCAAACTTATATGCAAGACAAGATGCAATAAGGGATGTAAAAGTGGATGCAAACATGGGTGCAATAGGAGAAACAAAATTGGATGAAAAAAATGGATGCAATGGAAGTAGATGCAAAATAATATACAAAATGAGATGCAAAACCCAACACAAAAGTGGATCCAACAATAGATGCAATATTTATGAAAAAGAGGATGCGAAGATGGATACGAAATTGGAAGCAAACGTGGGTACAACAATAAGTACAAAACATGGCACAAATTGTGCCACAACAAAAGTGGATGTAATGATAGATGCAAAAAAATAAGTAAATGAATACACAACAAGGGGACGTAAACATGGGTGCAACAATGGATTCAAAATAGGATGCAAAAGTTGATGCAACAAAATTTGATGCAAAAGTAGATGCAATATGAGACATAAAACCTGATGCAAATCTTAACACAAAAGTGGATACAGAAAAGGATGAAAAAATAGATGCAAAAGTCGATGAAAACCTAGATGTATATGATGCAATCATGGATGCAAATTTAGAAGCAAAAATGGGTGCAAAGGGAGGTGCCAAACTAGGTGAAAATTATGCACAAGAAAATTGGATGCAATAGTAGACACAACAACATATGAAAAAGAGGATGTAAATATGGATGCAAAACAAGATGTAAAAGTGGATGCAACAAAAGTAGATGAAAAACTAGACACAAACCTTGATGCAAAACTTGGCACAAAGGGGATGTAAAAAATGATGCAAAAGAGGATGCAAGAGATGATGAAAAATTTGATGCAAGTGTGGGCGCAAAAAGTGGATGCAATAGAGGATGAAAAAGTTGGTGAAACAAAATTAGGTGCCAAAATTGATGCAAAACATGGTGCAAAGGATGGCACAAAACTTGGCATAAAACCTGGTGTAAAATCTAGTGCAAAACATATTACAATACTTGGTGCTAAACTTGGTGTGAGACTTGATGCAAAAAATCAGTGCAAACTTTGCATCAAGTTTTGCACCATATTTGGTAAATAGACACAAATAGCACCAAAAATGGGCTCTAGACGCAAGAAAGAAAGCAAAAAGGGACACTAATCACATGGTTTTGTTGTAGTGATAATCCTTGAGGGAATGAGAGACCACATTGTCTCAAATCTCCATGGAAAAGGGACACCATTTTCCATGTGGAAGTAACTGACTGAGCTATTCGAAAATTTCATTGACCATAGAAAATTGGCCCTGAAAGACAAACTTTGAAACATTAAGATGTAGAAGAATGATACAATTTTTCAGTATATCTCCAGATTTACCCAAGTTAGGGATGAGCTTGGAGGGGATGGTGTGAATGTTGCAGAAGATGACCTGGTGAGCCTAGATCTTATAGGCCTTCTAAAATCCTAGCATAGTTATGAGGAATCAATGAATGAGAGGGAGAAATTACCGAATTGGGAATGCTTATGGTCTAATTTGGCACAAGAAGAGATCAGGTGAAATACCAGAGATGGAGGTTCATCCAAGGGAAAGGATGAGGAGAATTTTGCATTGATTGGGAAGGGAAAGAAGGGTAAAGGGAAGAATTACCAAACCAAACCAGATTCCATCCAAGGGGATAAGAAGAAAGGCTTGTTCAAAATAAAATTCTTCAATTGTCATGAATTCAGGCACTATGCTACAAGTGTCCACACAAAAATTCTAGCAAGAAGAACTCAGGAGGAGAAGCAAGTGAAGCATTGGCTTCACAGTTTGAGTTAGACTTCACCTTGATCACAGGCATGGCCAACACTACGATGGGGAGTGTTTGGTACTTGGAATTAGGTGCCTCGTTTCACATGACATGGTGTAGAGAGTTTTTCAATGACCTGGGGGAGAAAGATCTCCATAAGAATATTGAGCTTAGGGATGACAGAAGGTACAACACTACCGAGATTGGTATAGTAGGCTGTATGTTATGCTTCTTAACCTGCAAAGTAATACCGAACAGAGAATATGCGAAGAAAAGATACCCAGAACACAGAATATGCGAAGAAAATA
>APFE030293067.1:0-11172 GCA_000404065.3 Pinus taeda | reverse complement strand
CTTAAGGTATGGGATGCATGAACCTTAAAGGAGCAAACTTGCCACCTCAAGATTCCTTCCAGAAGCTTCTAGAAATGATTCAAAGTGAGTTTTTAAGAATATAGTTGCACCTTTTTTATTTTTACAGGGGTCCGCACCCATAACACAGAGACAGCCTGATCAAGTGCGCAAGGGACATGACCTTTAGGTGCGGGACCACAGGTAATGCTAAGAGAAAGTGCGGAACCAGAGTTTTATAGACTTTTGAGGGCTTTCTCTTATTTTCAAGGCTTGATATGAAGAACTGAGCTTAAGACTTGCAAAGGAGGAAAGTATGAGTGGTAATGGACTCACACAGGTTGCAGAATGTCAAGGTGACAATTTTTGTGCAAGAGGATCCCCTCTGAAAAGAGGAAAGCTCTTGATCCATAGAGCATTGAATGCATATTTGTTGGATACCCTGATGTTGTGAAGGGATACTGACTCCTGATTTCCTCTACGGACAAGCTCATCATTGAGCGAAGTGTCAAATTTGAGAAAAATCTCTTGCACACACCTCAATTTCTGCATGCAAACACCTTTTATCTACCTCATGTCTGAGATGATAACTCAGTACACTCAGATGCAGATACAGAGCATGCAGATACTGCGGTAGAGCATGCAAATGTAGAGACGGAGTCTTCAAATACAAATCCAGTGCATGCATATGATGATCTACATCCAAGCCCAAATTGGGCTTCTAGTAGTGAATCAAATTCCCCTGTCATAAATCATAGAACAAGGAGCTTACGTGAGATATATGCACAAGACCACCTAGCTGCTAGAAATGGTCTTGTGGGGGATAGTTATGATCTGCAGAGGATTAGCTCACAGTTTATTGAGCCTCCTCTTGTCCTCACTATCACTGAACCATCGCCATCCTGGCATTGTCATTTGGTTTAGTCTTCTGATCCACAGTCTTATGCTAAGGCTACTGGGCATCCATCTTGGGAGTCTACCATGGAGGAGAAGTATAACTCCCTCCTTGAGAACCAAACCTGAGATCTGGTCCTCCTTCCTTTAGGAAGGAAACTTGTCTGATGCAAATGGGTCTACAGGACCAAGAGTGCTGCAAATAGGCAAATCACCAAACGAAAAGCAAGGCTAGTAGCCAAAGGCTTCCAACAAGTGCATGGTATTGATTATGATGAGACCTTTGCTCCAGTAGAAAAGATGGATTCCATACGCCTTACACTTGCCATTGCGACTGCCTACGGATGGGAAGTACATCAGATGGATGTGAAGAATGCCTCTCTTCACGGAGCCCTATCAAAGGAGATTTACATGGAGCAGCCACATGGTTTCATTCAAGATTCACCTTTGGTCTGTAGACTGAAGAAATCTCTCTACGGCCTTAAGTAGGCCCCAAGAGCTTGGTATGCGAAGATGGATTCTTTTCTCTTATCACAAAACTTTGAAAGATGTAAGTCTGATCCAAATGTTTACATGCTCAAGACACATGATTCTCTTCTTATCTTAGTTTTGTATGTGGATGATCTCATAATCACCTCCAGCTCGATTTCAGCCATTGTTGCAGTAAAGAGGGCCTTGCATGATATGTTCTTGATGACGGACATGGGTCCATTACACTTCTTTCTTGGTCTTGAGATCAGTTAGGATGCCACAAGAATCAAACTCTCTCAAGCTAAGTATGCACGAGATCTCCTCGAGAGATTTCACATGACTGATTGCAAGCCAGCACCGACTCCTTTTTTGTCTGGGGTCCGTCTTGCGGATAGAGGTGACACTCCATTATTTGACAGCACTCTCTACTGACAGCTAGTGGGGAGCTTATTGTACCTCACCCACTCCAGACCAGATCTCTCATATGCAGTAGGGGCAGTTTCTAGATACATGCAGAAGCCGCATGAGCTACATTGGAATGCTGCCAAACGCATCTTCCGATATGTGCAAGGCACCATCACCTTCAGGATTCACTATGCAGCAGGCATTGCATTGAATCTCCTTGGCTTCATTGATTCTAATTGGGCAGGCAACAGTATTGATCGCAAGTCCACCTCTGGATATTCACTCAGTCTAGGGTCTGGCCCTATCTGTTGGTCGAGAAAGAAGCAGGCTGCTATTGCTCTCTCTTTAGTTGAGGCCGAGTACAGAGGAGTATTCAACATCACCATTCAAGCTCTATGGCTACAACACTTCCTCACTGAGTTGGACATCCATTTCCACCAGCCCATTGTCATCTGGTGTGACAACCAAAGCACTCTCAAATTTTGCAGGGATTCAGTACAGCGGCAGCGGACAAAGCGCATAGAGATCCATATGCACTACATCAGAGACTTAGTACATGATCAAGTCATTGATTTGCAGTTCTTTCCTTCAGCAGAACAGACTGCAGACATATTCACCAAGACATTCACTGAGCAGAAGTTTCGCTCTCTGCGCGATCGTCTTGGAGTGATGGACACAGTTTCTTAGCAACTATCTTTTCTCCCTCTCTTCTTTTTATTACATTGTATTTTGAGGGGGGGGGGTTTCCCACGAGGTTTTCCCTTTTTCCTCAATTTTAGTACAAGTTGCACTGTATTTTGAGTGACCTTTTGCTTTAGTTTCCAGGGCCCATCTTCTATTTTTTCCCATAGTGGTGTTTAGTGGGGGTGTTGGAAGTACTACACATCTACATGTGGACTCTTAGTTAGAACATGGGACTACATGCAAGATTACTTCTGCATGATTTACTCCTTGATTTTCTCCTTCTTTAACTCCGCAACTGGTTAGTTCTTCTGCATGATTTACTCTCTGATTTGCACCTTCTTTCACTCCGCAATTGGCTAGTTCTCTCCAAAACTTGTTGTAGTTGTTGAGTCTTCTCATTGATCACCACTATGGTGCATTACTTTGGGATCTTCACCCAGTAATGCTATATCATGAGCATTGTAACCTATTTTCTAATGAATCATACTTTTGTTCTTTCGATTTTCTTTTAGTGTTTTTCTCTACGAAGCTGTGTGTTCAACCTTTACTAGCTAAATTCATCTGTGCAGGTTTTCTAACACATTTACAACTTCAGCGTTTATATTGGTTCCTTACGATTCATAAGTTCTAAGTTAAATGCATGGTATGGTAGGGGTCAGCGCGACTCTTAGAAAATTCCATTATCTTGTAAGAAATTTTTTGTTTTTATGTGGGATTGTCTCAATGGATGATTCAGCCACTGCTTAAGAAACGTGCCTCTGATGCGTAAATCGAACCCTGCAAGAGAAATTATTTGTCTTTGCTCCTTCAGAAATTATAATTAATCTTGACCTGTACCACTGAGGCAAAATTAAATTTCCATGAATTCGCACCAACAATGTGGCTTAGCTCCTTGCAAAAAATTGGCCCTTTAATTGAAGAGATATGATATTGAGATTTAATAATAATTCACGGCCTTCATTAAATTTTTAAATAAATTCACTTGTTTTAATAATTCCACTAAGCAGAATATGCATATGGATTTAAGAATATAATCCTCTGCATCTTTTCTTCTCAAACCTTAGCCTTTTTAAATATTTTGCCCCTTTAAGAAAATTAATGATTCAGCTCCGTGGTTTGCTTTCAGCCTAAAAATATTAATTGGGCCTTTGCAGCTGATTCCCAGCATGATGCATCAATCCGTGGTCGCTCGACTCTTCTCCCAAGGCCTTAAAGCTACTGCACTCTACCTTGTAATCACCACCCGGGAACGAGAAAATTTCCTCTCATCCATGTCTCCACATCGCTATATCTTTTGCTGCAACAAAGCATGGTTGGTCTTTGAAATTTGGCAGTTGTTGGAATATGGCTTACACTTTGTATAAGTCTGTGGCCTATTAGCCTAACTGGCTTCGACCTTGAGTTTTTGTTGTCATAGGTTATGATCCCACTGATCTGTGGCGTGTTACCTACTACTTTCAACTTCCTCTGCCCCTACACGACCAGTTGTTTGACTGACGAATTGAATCTGAGGCTCAAGCTACTGTGCACTTGGTCGTTCAGACCTTCATCCTGGTGTGTTGTCTATATGGCGCCCTCACACTTGCAAATTATTGTATTGGCTCACCATATGACCGAAATCTACTGGAAGCCCAAATTGACCTTCTACGAGCACTCTTTCAATGCGGCTAAATTGTCGAAGGCCTCACACAGTTCTCCCAACAGTGTTGGCCCCCTGTTCGATCCTTCAGCATGACCAAATCACTACTCTCCCAACGATGTTGAAAATTTGTTCATCGGCATGTTCTACGAGCTATGCGCACCACAATGGTGTTCCCTTGCTCTTATGTTGTGCCCAAGGTATTGTGATCACCAAACAACCTTTTCTTTCTTACTCCAACCCTTCTTGACCTAGAGATCCGCGGTCTTGTTGAATGCTGTGGTCAACCCTTGGTTATAGGTCTGTAACTAATGCAACCACACAATTTTTTTTTTTTCAAATGCGAAATCCTTTACCTTAATATATATCAGAATCATTTCTTCGAACTTGTAGTGGAAAACTTCCGAAGGAGATCAATTAGGGTGATATTAAATACCATCGAAGATGGAAATGCCACTCACAATGAGAATAACTCTCATCAAAGTTGCGTTTATAAAACTATCAGATTGGTAGGATGCACAACTCTGATATTATTATAAGATCCCAAACTTTGGAAATTTTAATGGATATAGTATACTTAAGAGTTTTAATAAAAAAAGTTTTCAGTAAAAAACAAGAACACAAACATCAGATGGAAACGCAACCCTTTATTTATATTATTAATTGAAGAAAATAGTACATGCCCATACAATGACATGCACAGTTGTTCATCAAATGAGAAATCAAAGACAGTGGAGCACAATCATCGACCTTGGATGGATCAACCAGAAAAATTACACCCATGAGGTTTTCGTCCCTAGGATCAAACTAGAACTGACCTCGCCAAATTCCCAACAAATAAAAAATAGATAGACAACTCAAGATGTTCCAAATGTCTAGCTCCTATCTTCTTTTATAGGCTTGATGGAATCTCTAGAAACCTTATTTTATTATTTTCCCTCAAAAAATGAAGGTAATACCATGGGAAAATACCACGGTAAATACCATGGGCTTCATTTCAACTATATCAAGAAAAAAGAATATTACATAGGTAAACATTGGAGACATTCACAAATCTATTGTCATAAAAAGAGAATGCATAAACAGATTTAGGGAATGATTGAAAAACATGGCCTAAAGTCATGTGATTTTTCAAATCTTGAGTACCTGTCATGGATAACTAAGAAAACATTTAAATTGCATTTTTTTTATTGTTGCTTCCCTAAACTCGATGGCGATTTGCACTATGGTAGAATACAATATTCACAAGTTTGATGTTTGTGGCAATGGCATCCCAATTAATAGTCAGTATAGGGGTATATAGGAGAATTGTTGCAATGGATAACTAAGAAAACATGTAAATTGCATTTTTTTATTTCATTGTTTCTTCCCTAAAATAGATGGAGGTTTGCAGTATGGTAGAATACAATATTCACAAGTTTGATGTGTGTGGAAATGACATCCCAATTGATAGCCAATATAGGAGTATATAGGAGAATTGGCAAAGATTGGCAGAGGATTGGTACATGGCCGAATTACAAAAATTACATATAAATTAGAAAAAGATGACAAGTTGGTGTATGGACATGTAGAGGGGATTAATGGAATACATTGGTGAACATTTAATAGAAAGTATCTCTGATACACAAGGAAGAAGGATAGAGATGAACCCCATTATTGTCCTTCTAAGACATGAACTTATTAAATACATCTTTGAGCTAAGAGGCTCATTACACAACCCAATATGAGATGATGTGTAAGTTTGTTTGTGAGTTTGTAGGTACCCGTTAAAAATAAAAATAAAAAATAAAAATTATGTTCTAAATAGAAAAATAATGTTGGCTATAATTAAAAAAAATGTGTGAATTAGATGTTTAAATCTTATACTTTTTAATAAAAAATCAAGTTTTATGGTTAAAATTTTTATGGTCCTATATATACTATATTTAGCATTCAAAAATAAAATTTAAATAATGACAAATAACACATTATATTTTGCTCTCTAAAAAAATTTGAATGTGAAGAAATTTGATCCCTCTTGACTCATGCTAGATCCCTACTTAAGATGGATCTATGCTTGTAAATAAACCTCTCATTCAAAACAATCATAACAGGTTTACATTTGAAATGTAACTTGTATTTTCCATGGAATTTTGAAACAAATCAATGACCTTGATTAATGATTGAGAAAAAGCTAAGTTGTGTACAAAGTTATGCTCTTCATTCTTTCTATCAAAATATTCCCTCCATATATTGCAAGTCACTATATATAACATATATAACATAGCAACCTAAACATTAGACATTTTTACACTCTTCTCGATAATTATTCTTATTAATTTTGGCAAAAATTTGGTAGGGAAATTTTAGAATCTTAAGTTTTAGTGTTATAATATGTAGAAATAGAGTATTCCAAGGGATTTTAGAATGTTAAATCTATTTATACATTTAAAAATGTTTTTAAACAATTTAAATTCAACATCTTATCAAAAATTTCACCAAATTCTAAAAAGAAAATAAAAAACATCTAATAATTAAACTCTTCATTTATAATTAAATGTGAAAACATTTATAAACATAAAAATTATAATGAAAATAAATTTATTTTAAAAAATATATTCTTAAAAATAATATACAAATATAATTAAATAAGCATAGTTGTCACACAAGTAAACTTTCAAGCAGAGGTAAAAGATGAAAACTAGATATGGCATTTGAGATTTGGACATCTCAACTTTGGAGGTTTGAATTTGTTGCAGAGGAAAGGCATGGTGAAGGGTTTACCACTCATATAAAAACTAGACAGCATATGTGAAGGATGTATCTTGGGCAAGCAACATAGAGAGACATTTCGAGCAGGAAATTCAGTGAGGGAAAAGGCACCTTTGGATATTGTCCACTTAGATTTATGTAGACCAATGTAGACACCATCAATTGGTGGCAGCCACTATGTATTGACCTTCATAGATGACTACATAAAGAAGACATGGGTTTTTCTCCTTAAACAGAAAAGGGACGTGTTTTTGATCTAAAAATGGGGCACTTAGGCTTCTTGTCTAACTTACAAGGACCTCTCCCACTTCCAAAACTTAAATATTCCCAAGTCTTATTGATTAACCAATGTGGAATTGATAATATGCTTGAAAATATAGGTGTATGCTTATGTCTGTTTTAGCACTGTTTATGTGCTTTTAAAATTATGTTATTTATGTTGATACAATGCGGCAATAAAACAACACATAAGACATCAATTTAATTAGGAGTTCACCCAAAACTTTTGGGCTACATCTCCGTGAGCTCTAGTCAAGTCAACTAGGCTCTCTGGGATTATGGCAAGATCCTTTTTATAAGCTCTTGGCTAAACTCCATTGTTTTACACAGAAACAATGGGTTTAGACACCATTTTATCCCTAGTGCTTGAAGCTCTCAGCTTTTTGGTTCTCGGCTGTGGCTCTAGCTCTCGGCTCTAGCTTTGGCTCTTGGCTCTGGCTCTGGATTTGGCTCTTGGCTCTGACTCTTAGCTCTGGCTCTGGCTCATCGGCTCTGGCTTCTTTGGCTCTCTTTAACTTACAGCTCTCTAGATTTTCACTTGACCTCCACGTGACTGCCTCGGTTGCTCTGCGTAGTAGCTTTTTCTCTCTGCTTCTGCCTTCTACATTAGCTTCTTCCTCCTCCGCTCACTTGTGCTCTCTAGCTCTTTTGAGGCATCTCCCCGGCTTTTTGGCTTCCCTGGCCGTTTCTCTTGTGATTCATTTTCCCTCTACGGCTCTGTCGCTTCAAAATGCATGATTGCCTATAAAAATGCCTACTGCAGCGTGGCATGATGATCAGGAGCGGTTACAAAAGGAATCAGGATCGTTTCATAGGTGAAAATCCAAAGAATGGAGAAAATCCCATTACACAGGGAAGGCCCACAAAATATGCTATCGGACGCGATTTCCAGATGTTAAATCCCATTCAGTTGCCCCTAAATCCCTATCAAGTCTACCATTAGGCATTATATCGCATTGCATTAATGTGTTGGGCGAGATCCCTAATACACGGGAAAACCTTTAAAAACCCGACAAAATCCTTTTTATCGAATTTGAAAATGTATCGCATCCACCCTATAATAATTTCGGGTTTGCCTTTTGCCGCTAGCACAATCCCCACCATCAATCTATAGGATCTCCGATCCAACAGTCATCATTCAATTTTGGGCGACTTAGGAGTAGGGAGGTTACCCGCCTAAAAAGGTGGTTTTCCTCTCTCCTCCACTAGTTACGTGTCGACCAGTCTATGGGATCTAGTGGAGCCAGCCCAAAAACACTTTCCGCCTAAGGCCAACCCAAAATCCCGCCTTATCGGAACTCAAATTTTATATATCGCGCCTTTAATTACCCTTCGGGTCCGACTGTATCGCTTTGGGGGATTTTTCCTTTATATTCGGTTTTTATGTCGAAATGCTCTTATACACAAGAAAGTCCATTTTTCCGGAACTCAAATATTATGATGTCGGCTTTATAAAACCCATCAAGTTCAGCAATCGCATGTCGCCGATTTGATCCTAGTCATCCATTCCTTTCGCGATCTGACAACTGATATTTCCCGTAACGATCACTATCGCATATCGCGTCGCATACGGCCCAGGGGTTCTGTACATGGCTGATGCCGATTCATCGATATGATCATCGGCGATCGGCGTATCACATGATTGCAATCGCTAAGTCCAGTGTCCCGATATCGCATGCGGGCCTATCTCCGACCCGATTGATCAGATCAACCAATCAGAGTTTCTTCCTGTTGACACCTAATCCTCTGCGATTGGGTGAATTTGGAATGTGAACAGTCATCAATAAGATGAACTGAGTAGTCACATTCTTATATATAACAATAGCTACCTAATGAAATAAATGAATCAGTTTTTCTGCCAAATCTGGAGTTACTCCTGGCCTGACATGGTATCAGAGCCAGCTCCTTTTTAGCTCTCATGCTCCTTGTAACTCCTCTGTCTGCTCTCCATATACCTGCGCTGCTCCTCCAGAGCTGCTCCTAACATTGCCTGCACCCTCTTTTTGTCATATTTTATATACTCAGGCCTGACATGGTGGGCAAGTCTGAATGCTGAACGCCATAACATTTTCTGCCATTACCTACGCTCTGCCCAGCCATGATTGAAGACTGAAACTTCAGTAACTATGTTATTCCACAAACGGGAGTATGGTGAACCTAACATGAAGCAAAAAGACTATTCTGCGGTGATTGCTGGAGTCTGCATTCAATCCTGTCGGTGATTGTTGGAAGCCCAGACGCTGTCACATGAATGTTTGCTGGAGCAGAACGTTTGAGATTCTTCAAACAGAGGCTGCGTGAATGGTCGAAGGAGTCGTTTCATTTTTCTGAAGAAAAAAGAAAGACAGTAGAACTTTCAGGTAACAAAAGATTGTATCACCGTAGGATGGATTGTGCATGAAACAGTGCGATTTTTGGAACCTTTGTTGTGAGATATTGCTAAAGTTATTTATTTCTGCACACACAAGCTTGAAAGAATGTCAGTGATAGAGCTGGGCTTTGCATTTTTAAAAAAGAAAAGGCTCATTTGAATGCATTGAATGATGGTTTTAACGCTGTCCAATTTTTAACACAGCGTTTGAATTGTTGTGTAGGCTGTTAAATTAATGTTTATATGGTATTTGAAACGCTGGTATGGTGTATTGAACTGTGTTGAATGTGCTGAGGGTTGTATTAACACTATGGTTTATATGAGTTGTGCGCTATGGGTTGCATTAACGTTGTGGTTTATATGAGCTATGCGCTATGGGTTTATATGTGCGTTGTGGGTTTATGCGTAGAATGGTATATATTAACCAGCATATATATTGAATGATATATATTGACCAGCATATATATATTGAACAGTTTGTAGATATGCATTGAATGGAATATGAACTAAGTTTGTAGAATGGAATATGGTGGATGTATTATATGAGGATCTTTTTATAAATATTGGAGGGATTTGAAGAAACATAGTACATAAAGGTATTTGAAATCTTTTTTCCTTTTTGAGTAAAATTTCACTGTATATCAGCAGAAGTATTATTCTATCAGCAGAAGTTATTTTTTTCACAGAATGCATTCAGTCATATCCATGGTGGGAATAGTTCTCACTGGCAAGGAGAACTATCATGACTGGTCCCGGATGATACAACACACCCTCATCTTCAATGAGTTGTGGAAAGGAGTGTGTGTCGGAGAAGGAGACAGTGACCCAGAAAAGCCTACATCAGGCAAAGAGCTCGCCATTTGGGAAAACAAGAACAACAAATCTTATGCATTAATTGCAGCATCTTTATATAAAGAGGTGAGTCGCCATATTTCATCATACTCAACTGCCTTTGAAGCTTTACAAAAGCTGAAATAACTCTATGACTCGCATTCTGCACTTGAAGTCGTCCAACTCATGATTAAACTCTTCACTCTTGAACTGCAAAATAATGATCCCCTTGCTCTTGCATCTGAAATAAAGTCTATAATGCATGATATCAAATCCACTAAGGCTGAGCTGGATATCTCTCTTATTTCTTTTCTCAAGGCACTTTATCCTACATACTGCAATTATCTTGAGTCTTTGCAAGCAAATGGAAATCTAAAAGATATAACCTTTGACTCTCTTATGAAAAAGTTTGCTGAAAGAGAAAAAGCCTTTGGAAAGAAGACAGCCCCTGAATCTTTTGAAGAGACTATGTGCCTTGCTCATAAAGAAAAGTATCCTACTCAAGATTCTACACGAGGAAGAGATGGACGAAAAGGAAGAGGAAGATATTTCAGAGGCAGGGGGGGCAGACATTCTCAAGGAGAAAAGGCAGATTTACATTGTATTCGCTGCAAAAGAAATGGATCAGATGATGCCTCTACATGCAAGCTACCATGGGACAAAATTGAGCAGAGAAGAAACCAACAGAAAGGTAAAACTGATGATACATACAAAGGTAAAGCACCCGAATCCGCTCACTATGTTGAGGCACAATGTAACATTGGAGTAAATGAAGATTTGTTTAATACTTCACTTGCTTCCTGGAAAAATGATTGGCTGCTTGATTCAGGAGCAACCTGTCACATGACTC
>APFE030293066.1:2042-12923 GCA_000404065.3 Pinus taeda | reverse complement strand
TCAGCTTTGCAAAGATCCAGTTCAACATCAGCGCAGCAAACACATTGAACTACACATGCACTTCATCAGAAAGCTCATTCATGACCATGTTCTTGAAGTGCAATATTGTTCAACAAATGATCAAGTTGTAGACATCTTCACAAAGACTCTCACAGAGGCGAAGTTCACTAAACTTTGATTTATGGTTGGAGTTCAGGAAGTTGTCACTAAGGGGGGATAGGCTCTAGTGCCACCTTCCTTCTCCTATTGTGTCATATTTGTAAATCCTTCAATCCTATCCCAAGTTGTTCTTAAGGGGGGATGTTAGGATATTCCGACACATAGGAAATAGTTAAGTTCAACTTGGTCTAGTATAGAGTAGGTATAGAGTTAGGTAAAGTGTGTTTCTTTACCGTTGTACATTTTGTAACTTACAATCCGACGGTCACGATATGTAGTGATCCGACGGTTCATTCTCTCCTCGGTATTACCGACACTTGATATGTGGCTTGACACCCGATTGGTCCATGAATTCTATTTAAAGCGCATGGAGGGTCATTTGTAGGTTAACCGTGCATGAGAGAAGCTTATGTAAATTTTCATTCTTTTATTAATAAATTGCCTGTAGTAGCCACGTTGGCGCAGGCCGTGGACTGTTTCCCTCTCTGAGGGTTTTAACCACGTCAAAATACTGGGGTATTGATCTGTGATCTGTTTGTGAGCGGTGTCCTTCTGGTGTTCTGTCTGAGGAACTTACCCTGTAAATTCCTACACCACCTCAGTCAATGGCTCCCCCAATTATGTATGGGAACAAAAATTAAAAATAACAAAAAAGGCCCTCAAGAAATGGAGTAAACTCCCATCAAATACTCCGAAAGATCAAAGAATGGAGTCAGTGCAGCACTTAGAAAAGCTGCAAAGTGAAATGGATACAATAGATATAACTAAAACAGAACTAGAAAAGGAGCAAGAAGCCCAATGCAAAACATTTTGCTCCTTCAGAAATGAAGAAGAATATTGGAGATTAAATTCCCGGAGCCTTTGGCTGGAAGCTGGAGATAGAAACACAACATATTTCCATCGACAATGTAGAGCCCGTCTCTCCGGGAATCACATCACAGAGACCACCACCTCCGATGGGAGGTCATGCAAAGGAATAGATCAAATAAAATCTGTTGATGCATTATATTCCACCATCTTTACAGTAAAGAGAATGATGACTGTGAAGAAGACAACAAAGAATTCTTAAAGAACATTCTAGCCCTGGTCACTAAAGAGGACAATGCAGCATTGTTGAAGCAAACCAATGAAGAAGAAATCAACAAAAGTATCTGATCCATGAATCCAAATAAAGCCCCTGGGCCAGATGGGTTCACCATTCACTTCTACAGGATATGTTGGGACATAATCAAAACAGATCTTATTCGAATGATAAAAGGATTCCTTCAGAAAGCAAAACTGGGTGGCAGCACCAACTTAACATTCCTTGCTTTAATACCGAAAGAGTCAAACCCTGCTTCCTTTGACAGGTTTAGGCCAATCTCTTTATGCAATGCTTCATACAAAATAATTGCAAAACTCCTTGCAAACAGAATAAAGCCACTGCTAAACAAACTCATATCAGATTCGCAAGGAGGCTTCATCAATGGGAGACACATTCTGGATAACGTAATTCAAGTTCAAGAAGCCATGCACTCCAACAACCTTAGAAATGAGAAAGGCATGTTAATCAAGTTAGACATGGCCAATGCATTTGATAGAGTAAAGCTGCCCTTCCTCTATCAAGTTCTACTTTCCTTCGGATTCGATCAAGAATTTGTCAAACTGATCCAATCTTGTATCATAAGTCCTTGGATTGCGCCTTTGGTAAATGGGAGGCCAACTGATTTCTTCCAAGCCACAAGGGGGCTGAGGCAAGGATGCCCTCTTTCTCCATTTCTTTACGTTTTAATGGTGGATACGTTGAGTAGAAAGTTGGAGCAGGACATGATAGCAGGAGCTGTCCCAGGTTTGAAAATAACTAAGGATCTCAAAGCAATAAATCCTGCCTTGTTCGCAGATGATTCCCTCATGCTGGGTGGAGCTTCAAATAGAATAGCCTCTGCATTCAAAAAGCCTACTGTAAAGCAACTGGAGCACTAATCAGTGAAAGAAAAAGCACAATCTATAGATGGAATGCAAAAGAGGAAGAAACTCATAAAATAGCTCGCAATTTGGGGTTCAACGGATACTCAAAATGGGACAAAATCAATTATCTTGGACTGCCATTAACACTGGGCTCAAATAGAGTCAATTTGTGGGAAGGAGTAATAACAAAAATCAAAGGAAAAATCGCTGCATGGGGAAGTCAATGGCTAACTCATGGTGGCAAATTAACTCTTATTAAATTCGTTCTTTCATCTCTGCCAATATATCAAGCATCCTACCTCATAGCACCAAAGTCGATTTCAAGGAAAATTAATAAAATCATGAGAGATTTTCTGTGGCATGGAGGCAAAGAAATCAGAACAAATTCCATTTGGTGAAATGGGAGACAACAAAGAGAACCATGAGAGAAGGCGGCCTTCAAATTCGCGATCCGGACCTCGCCAATATAGGTCTGGGATGCAAGATACTATGGAAGCTCCAGAGCGACCCCAATCACCCTGTCAGGAAAACATTGAGGCATAAATATATACCAAATGCAAAACTTAGAAACCTGCAAAACACAAACAACAAAAGGAGCACACTGCTATGGCAACTGTGTATCAAAGGATTGCGATTCTTCTCCCAAAATCTGTATCGGTCCCTGGGAATGGTAAGCGTGTCAAGTTGAGAACAGATTGCATAATGGGGCAGTCGCCCTTAGCATCAAATGATAGCCTACAAGAAATCTGCGAGCTTCTTGAAAGCAGAGGAGATAAGACAATATATGATATCTCAAAATGGGATGAATCCAGGTTCTGGACTGATTGGAAATTTACTAACATACCAGATCATTTATCACAACAAACAGAAACGCTAAAAGAAGAACTTTGTGAAGCAGCTCTGGTGCACAAGATAGAAAAAGATAAATGGGGTTGGGGACCCACAGGAGTATACTCCTCAGCCAAAGGCTACGAGTTGTTGCAATCACACAGAGATAGATCTCTCCCTGCAAGGTTTTGGATGGAGGTATGGGATCCATTGGTGCTACCCAAGGTTAACTTCCTCTGGATATTAATGCACAAAAAGATTTTGAATGGTGAAAACTTATTGAAAAGGAAAATAGTAGGTCCGCATAGATGCGCAGTATGCAAAGAGGCCATGGAAACCATGGATCACCTGTTTGTAGACTGCTCATTTGCAAACAAAGTTTGGATACTCATACTCCAAGGACTCAAGGCGGCAATCCCCACTAAAATTTTAGTAGTGGACTTATTTTTATCATGGAAAGATCGCTATCCTTTTTCCTCCCTCAACTCCTCATGGGCCAGAATCTAGATCACCATTCCCAAATTTGCGTGTTGGAAGCTATGGTTAGCTAGAAATGAGCAGATATTCAACAATGTAGTCTGGACACCCAACACGGTAGCAGCAAAAGCAAAAGGCCTTCTCCTGGAATCTTTGAACTCCCAAAAACTCAAATATGACTCTTCAGTGCAGCAGGAGGAAAAGAGCTGGCTTGGAAGCCTTGCATTAACTCAATGGATCCACAATATTGGAAAACCCCAACTCAATCCTAAGTGGAGGCTAAGAGATAAGTACGAAATATTTCAGAGTTGGTGGAGGCAGCAAGGAATAACTGCAGTCTTCTTTGATGGTGCCTCAAAAGGGAACCCTGGGATAGCAGGAGCTGGAGGACTCATATACTCTTCTGACAGAAGCACCAAAGAAACCTTTTGTTGGGGACTAGGACGGCGATCCAACAACCATGCAAAAATCCTAAGCTTGACAAAAGCATGTCAAATAGCTAAAGAAAGAGGACACCGAGAGCTGCAAGCATTCGGCGATTCAGAAATCCTGATCAAAATGATACATTCGAAAGGTCAATTTAATGATGTCGGCTTAAGTAAGAATCTGCAAAGGCTGAGATATATCCTACAAGACTTCACCTCCTTTAAATGCTACCATATTCTCAGAGAATCAAATAAAGAAGCGGACTATTATGCCAACAAAGGATGTCTTTTGAGCCAAGGAGACCTCAGCATAAACGAGGGAGAACCAGAAAAAATTTGCATCCCATGAAAAGGACATCAACTTGTAACAAGAAAATGTAAAAGTCCTGCACTGAAGATTGTAAGGCTTCGGCCATTTGGAGCTCTTTATTAATAAAAATCCATACCCGTTTCAGTTAAAAAAAAAAGGAGAATATTAAATTAAGATAAGTTAAGTATCATTAACAACATTAAGTTCTAATTATTATATGAAAAATAATAAAAAGAAAGTTCAATTAATAATACATACAAGATTAAATCATGTTTCAGTTAGAAAACAAAAATTTGTAAGCTTGCAACATTAAATATTAATGTCAATATTAAAAATTAAACATTAACAATCTTGTAATCAACAAAAACTAATTAGTTATGAAGATGACAATTAGTTAGTTGACCATCACTAATAACATGAAGTCATAACATTAAATTTTAACTTTAATCATTTAATCGGCAACTAAAAATACAATTATCAAAAAAGTCTAAAAATCATCAATAAAAAAAATAATTTAATAATAAAATCAAATAATTAAACTAAATCTATTTCATAGCATTATCAAACTTGTCGGCCCCATGCTTTCCCATCCCAACCTTTTCCGCTATTTATTACCCCATTATCTCTGACTTATTCACTCATAAAATCGTGATGATGAACCACAGAGGTTGGTTCGAAATGTCGATTACAGAAAGCATGAATGCGATGAATCTGGAAGATATCACCACACAAAATACAATATTGCGGAAGAAATAAAAACACTGGAAGAATAGATGCACACACAATAAAAACCATTATTTTTGGACCAATGTCCCCCAAAAAAACCAACTTAGGAAAACTGGTGCAACAATTGAGGGTTTGATTATTATGTAGTAGTAAATCTAAGTACAAATCTATGGAAGCTCAAATCTAGCTTTCCATACAAAGAAAATCACTGACAAATGTCTAGTGAGAAAACTCCAACTTCCACTGATGATCTGACACTGAGTTTAGCTTAAGATGAGCTGCCCCTTGCTGCCTCTGCGTCAGCCTACATAGATCTACGTCAGCCTGATGGGACCAGCGTCTCTCTCATTGTGCTGATCAACTGCTGCTCTGGAAACTCGATCTTTTGTCTCTCCAAGCTCCCACTCCAGCTCCTGTCTCTAAAACTCGATTTCTCCTCAGCAAATACGGGATCTCCCTTTGAAGCTTTGCGCTGCCTCTCTGCAATGCATTAGCCTCTCTGTGGAGTATGTTGTCTCTCTGCTATGCACTCACCAGACTGGAAAAACTTCCTTTTGGCCTTACTATCCCTGCCCCTCTCTCATTGCTTCGAAACTATTGAATCACCTCCAACAACTCACAGCTGCTACTCTGGAGGTCGATTTCCCAGCAATATCGACTTCCTGGTGGCTCCAAGTGTGTTCTCCAACCCCCATCGAATATCTTCTTATAATCTCTCGTCGAGACATCAACAACCAAGATTAAAACATAATCACTGGCTAAGATTAACTAGAACTCACTCCATGTCTTCTTCTAGAAGATTCTCACCATGACTTAATTAATACCCTTTAATTAATCAATTTTCCTAAGTTTAGACTTAGGCACCATTAAAAAAAGATTAATTATTTTAATTAAGTCATCCCTAGGTGGAATTTCCATAAACGATTTCTGGGTTTTGGAGAATACATGTATTCTAGCCTCTCCACCAAATTTCATGGCTAGAACACATCCGATGCTACAAAAATCAACAAAGACTTGGATCCATTTCTAGTTAATCTTAGCCATTGATTATGTTTTAATCTTGGTCGTTGAAGCCTCAACGAGAGATTATAAGAAGAAATTCAATGGGGGTTGGAGAACACATTTGAGAGACAAGGAATTCAATTTTGCTGGGAAATCAAACTCCAGAGTAGCAATAGTCAGTTGCCAGAGGTGATTCAGTGAAGTTGAAGCAGTGAGAGAGGGGCAGGGATAGTAAGGCTGGAAAGAAGTTTCTCCAATCCGGTGAGTGCATAGTAGAGAGGCAGAGAGGCAGCGCAGAGCTTCAGAGGGAGATCCGTATTTTGCTAAGGAGAAGTCAAAATTCAATGCCAAAAACTGGAGTGGGAGCCCGAAGGCCTGGAGGATCAATTTTCCAAATAGCAGCTGATTAGTTAGTGAGACGGATGCTGGTTCGAGTTGCGGGACGCAGATCTGCGTAGGCTGACGCAGTGACTACACAAAGGCAACAGGGGCAGCTCATCTTGAGCCAAGGTAAGTGTCGGTTCACCGATGGGAGTGAGATTTTTGTCACTAGATCTCGTCAGTTATTTCCCTGTATGGAAAGCTAGATTAGAGCCTCCATAGATTTGTACTCAGATTTACTATTGCATAATAAATAAAACCCTCAGCTTCTGCACTGGTTTTCCCAAGTTGGGTTTTTCCGGGGATATTGGTCCAAAAATAAGAGTGGTATTTATGTTTGTAATTCTGTTCTTCCAGAATTATTTTTCTTCCGCAGTATTGTATTTGTGAAGGCTGCAGTGTATTAGTTTCGATATTTATCATAGGATGCAGTAAATAGTTTGTTCAGTTAGTTAACAAATAGAAGAAACTAAATCAGTTGCTGCAGTAGGATTCAGGGTTTCTGAATTTTCAACCCAAAACACTAATTGAAAGCACATGATTGTGAAATGGTTAAAGCACATGCCAATGGATGATCCATCTTCCTTCAAGAAGGAATGCTGAATGGTAGAGAATGGCAGAGAGAAATCTGACCAGAGTGAAGTCGAGGATCTTGGCATCATGTCATGTGTTGATTGGCTGGCTAGCTATCTCAGGAGGAGAAAATTTCTATCCTCTGGGTTACCCACTTTTTGGTGGGTAACAGGCCTCATTCATCACCTTGAACCATTCTTATAGAATATCCTTTTGATGAGCTTTCTAGGGAAGCCTCCCTTGTGGTGCAAACACCACTGAATATCTGGCAAAAGGCTACTAAGGTGGCAATGGTAGCTAATCCCTTTTTGTGCTAAGATCTAGATGTGTCTAGTGACGCTTTGCACTAGGCCTGCTAGATTTTGCGGCAACAGGGCCTTGGTATTATTGTTCTTGTAATCAATCTTGCAACACTTGTTTGCTAATTATCATGTTGCCAATTAATTGGAGAGTAGATGCTGAAATAAATTCTTGGCATGGAAAAATTACCATTTTTATAAAAAAATAGGTACTATGAATGTTTGGAAAAAATTGTGAGTCTGCAGATCTTTTCTTATTTTGAAAAATCACCTGCTAGGGCGATTTTCTCAGCATAAACTCAGAAATTGAGGCTCTGTTGCCTATATTCATTCTTTTTTGTTTGAGGGAGGGAGAACTTACCTTTTGTGTGTTGCTAGAGAGGAAAGCTGGTGTTACATAGATAAATTCATGGATTTTAATTTATCTGGAAAAAAGCAAGTTGTATACATTTTTTATTGTTAGCTGATATTTTCCAATTTCAGAGCTTTTCCTTGGTCAATGATTTGGAACATCAGACAAGCCATGCTGCTTGCAATATCTCCCTTGCAATTGTCTATCTTTACCGACCTTTGATATTTTCTTTGATTATGTTGATATATTTAAACAATGCTATTGATATACTTACTCTTGCTTTACGTTAGAGAACACCTTTCATGGATTGCCATGTACTTACAAGTGCTAAGTGTTGTGGTGGTTTCTATATTGCAGTGTAGTGTTTCTTCCATCATCAATGTAAGCTTGAGATGAGCAGCTTAAATATGGGTTTTATATTGGTGACTTAGAAGTGATTTGAGTAGATTTTTGATCTTATGGAGCATGCCTAAAGAAACTTTCCTAACATACTGAATGTTTTCTTTCACTATCAGCCAGCACACCTTTTAGATGATGCAATTTCTGCTACCAAAAAGCTTGGAGAAAAGCGGGCTCTGCAAGAGTCCTATTTATTCCGTTCACTTCTTTCAAGCAATACTCAACTTGCATTTGGGTCAGATTGGCCGGTAAATATTCCAAAACTGTTGCTTAATTCCCTTGTGCATAAGAGCATTCCAATGCTTTCCATACTAATTTCAGTCATTAAAATAACCATGTCTAAACATGTATATTATTATATTACCAATGTAGTTGGAGCACACCTTTTTCGATGCAGTATCAGTGATCTCAATAGAAGTCATAAGATTGTTATGCATACAAGTGCATTACAGATCAAGTTGGTATAATGGAGGTATAAAGATACCAGTTTGTATTGAACTGTCTTTCCTCTCAGGTTGCAGATCTTAATCCTTTAAAAGGAATAGAAGCAGCCACAAAAAGAATGGCTTCTGATTGGCAGAGACCATGGATTGAATCTGAATGCATCACAATGGATGCTGCACTATATGCGTAAGAGCTTTTTGCCCCTTTCATAATACAATTTCAGTTCCCTAAGTTCTATGTTTGAAAGGGTGGAACATTGTCCAATTTATAGTGTTATATTATTCCATAATGTCTTCTCCACAAGCAATGAAGCATGGTGAGGTTGGTAGTTCAAATTAATTGTACCATAATGAATATTTATTTACACACACACTCACCTTGTACACACTTATACATGTTTGTGGAAAATAATTTTCAGTGTTGATATATAGTGGTCATGATTTATTGTAGTTTGACTGTGACAAGTATGCATATCAGGTGTCAAGCTAGGATGTTGAAAAGTTATTAGGAAGTGTTAGCACAAAAATTTACCCTTTTGGAAAGTGAAAATTTTGGTAGATCTGTAATAGAAAATTCCAGTGCGACATCTAGAAAAATTCACCTTATTGTGTCACTCTTAAACTTAAAGAGAACACCAGAGACAAGTGAGAGAACATAGATGAGCAAGAGATGTATTAGTTTTTAATGTATATCAAATTACATAAGATGGTGTCATATATAGTTAGGAAATTCTGTTACTCTCATTAGGAAACTCACCTAATTAATAATTAGATATGTAGCCTATTTACCTAACTATTTGTGTTCTTTTGGCTAAGTCGGCCCTTAAACCAGGTTTTTTGCTCGGTTCGATCCGGTTGCCTAAAGACTGGCCAGTTTGACCGACTTCCTGTTCATGCTGACCGGTTTTTAAAACTATGACTCCATCATACTTAGTCTCTTTGACCATGGCACTCGGCCATGAAGTCTTTTCTCCTTTGTTCCATCATTATTCACATGGCAGTTATCAATTGAAGGGTGGACCAAGGACATGTCACTTCCCCTTGGGGGTTGAGAACACCTAATAGGATTGTCTATTAACCACTCCTACCTAGGGAGGTAACACCATTATGTGACTAAACCCCAAAACTTTTAAGAGGAGCCTTATATGTGTTGGAAAAAGTAACTATGTTCGGTCTTCAATAATGTACTTGAGTCATTATGTAATGTACTTGTCAAAAGAATAAAAAAAGAATTATTATTATTATTGTTGTGACTTATTAAAGCATGGGTTTCATGCTTGAGTGACCATGTTTTAGGTCAAAGTCCGCATTGAGGACTTTTAGGATTTATTCTGAGTCTATATAGTTATTGTACATTTAAAGAGACCCTTCTTGGGCTTTTGAATCATGTAAAATGGTTAAGTATTGAGTCAAATATGAATTATGTAACCTCCACACCATGTCAACCTAAGAGAAGATCAAGTCGGCCTAAGGACCCTATTTGACCCCACAAGAAGCCTATAAAAGGAAGCACATCGAATTCATTTGGAGCATCACTTCTCATCAAGTTCGAATTTTCTCTACTGGGCAGAAATGCGAAAACCCTGTTGTTGGGTAGAAATGTGAAGTGGGTAGCTGGGAAAGTCTGTTGCTAGGAAGCCAAAGTGAATGTGAGTTTGGGTGAGTCTAAGGAGTCAAGGAAAATCAAAATTTTGGTGGTGGTCTCTCTCTGTTTCATGCTATGGATTGGGATATCGAAGTCTTCCAAGTTGAACTGTTGCCAGAAGTTGTTAGCTGCTACAAGTTGCTGCATGGTCGAAGTTGTTGGGTAGAGGTCAATCTTCTAGAGGCTGACTTGGTGTGGAGAGAAGGTTTGGTCAACGTCTAGGGTGAAGAGTCTCAAAGAATACTATTGAAAGGAAGAATTACTTTGAATGGGTTTTCCCCTCGAGGGGGGTTTTGCCCTGACATGTGCCTACATCTTGTGTCCATTGTTTTATGTGTTGCTGCTTTTGGTAATTGCTTGATGAACTAAAGAAAGAAGATATAAAGAATTGTAATAATAAGAAACATCACAAGTAATTATCAAGATCAAGAAAATCTTTGCTGCCTTTCTGATTTTCCAACAATATGAAGTGTTAGTTTTCCCATTTCTTTCAAGCTTGGTTCACTTAGATGCAATAATGATTAATGTACCTAATGTTGAAATTTGTAGCACTAGATATTGTGTGTAGTTGACAAGTGGTTCCATCTATAGGTGATCCAGGTGGATATTGGTGGCCACCTGCCAAGTCCACCTGGACCCCCACCTCAACATTTTCAGTTTCCTTAATTATAGCGCAGTTTACTATTTTTAGCAGTTTTCGGGTCCTGAACTTCTGGAGCCGTTTTGAGGCCCTAAACGACGTTTTTTGGGAAATCTCGCTCCGCGATTTTTTAATTAAAAAATCGTCTTTCCCGTCGTAGTCCTCGGAGAGATCTTTCCAACGGGCTATCATGCGCGTCAAACGGAGATCGTATGCTAAAGTTACGACCCCGGGAAGTTGATGTACCAATTTACCCAAACGGGGCCCATAGTTTG
>APFE030293058.1:0-10875 GCA_000404065.3 Pinus taeda | reverse complement strand
TCCATGGTATTTAGTCCGACATATTTGAACCTATGGTTTTGGTCCTTGGTATTGCATACAAAGTATTGAACCTTGGTATTGGGTCCCCCGTATTGGTTTTCAATGGTTTTGGACCATGGTTAAGAAAGGCCTAAGACTATAAAAAGGGAAGGAGATCATTTGGCAATGGTATCGATTCAAGCATTGAATATCTGAAGAAGAGAAAGATATCGAACACTGTGATTGGTTATGGTGCATTGCTGAATCTGATCCAACAAGGAACCTGAGTTCTAAAAGATGGATAAGTTCTATTGATGAATCAAGACCTTAAGGCTTAAATGGTAGTATCATTGTATGGTTATTGATCTGTTATATTTGGCGCATGATTAGGTCTCTAAATCTGATAAACTAGGTATATTTGATGTCTGAAACTTGAAAAGAGAAAAATTGCCTTGTATAGATCTGTACGCAGGTTCTGCACATTAGAGGCACATATACACGTAGGTTCAGTGAGCGTATACGCTGGTTGGCATAGATACAACTATGTATGTATTCAAATTTCTGCATAGTGGAGTAGCGTACATTTCATGAAATTTGCTTTTGTTGCTTCTGTTTATTGCTGCAGTGTTCTAGGTTCAGAGTTGGTGTCTGGTTACTGTTACTATTTTCTGGTTACGGCATTCTGAGAAGTGTTTGGCTGATTCTATATTGGGTTGTACAAAGGAGATTGAATGTTGTAGATATACCTGATGTATGATTGATGTTATTCATGGATCCAGTCTGAAAATTTATGAAATGTGGTCCTTGGAAGAAAAGAGAGGGTTGTACCCTTCTGGAGGTAGTATCCTACGTACTAGTACCTCAGCTAGTACAAGAGCTAAAGGGGGTTGTAGCTCCCTTCCATGTGAAGCTGGAGAACGAGATAAGGTTGTAGCCTTCTGCAGGTAGCAGCCTGCGTACTGGCATAAGACTGCACCAGTACAGAAACATTGCAAAAAGAAGTTTCTAATTAAAAGAAGATAGAGACAAATTGCAGTAGGTAGTTTTCACCCACATTGGGTTTCCACCTTATATCTTGTGTTCTTGTGTGTGAATGTCTGCACTATTTTTCTGTTCCTGATTGATATATGGTTCTGACACACAGATTTAAGATTAACATCTGAAGAATAATTAATTACATGTGAGTTATACACTGTTTTATTTAACCGAAGTTGTGTATATACACTGGTTTATCTAACTAAAGTAGCGTATACAAATATGTATATGGATTGAAAAATAATTGACTTGATAATACTGATTCACCCCCCCTCTCAGTATAATTTCTGACAACAAATTTACCTTTAGTTCAAGAATGACAACAACATAGGTTGCATGAGTAGACTCTAACTATAATAAATCAGTTATACCTAACTGAAAGGTTTGATGCTCCAGGAATCCAGGTTCGAATCTATAATGAAAGAGTGTGTTTTCGGCCATGTTATTCATGGAACACAAAATTAGGGAACAACCACTATTTCTCTTTCAGTTAAGAGAATTTCACGAACAAAGACCTTAGTGAGGGAGACAAATATTGGGTTTTGGTGTCAAATACCCTAATTACATAGTACAAGACACTGTACTAAAGTAAAAAACAATAAAGAGACCTAACTGAGGCCTTTTTTGTTTGAAGTGAGTGTTGGAATCAATGCATCAAGGTTTCTCCTTGCTTGGGAAACCTCAGATAGATTAAAAATTCTCATAATAGAAGCAAAAAGAATAAATAAATTAAGTCGAAAAGAATATAGTTAACACCCACTCTACAAAGAACATAGTGTAATAATTCGCGGAGTAAAAGGAGTTAAATAAACTTATTGTTATTAGATGGGTTACAGGGGGAAAACATTGGAGTGGGCATGCTCCTAAAATTTCGAACAGTAATAGCCCACATCAGATGATGTCCTTGCAGAAGTGATTAACATCATCATCTTACTGGTAAGGAAAATTTGGGAGACTTTGGTAATGAAGCTATGAATAACAATAAGAGTAAACATGAGTTGTAAGAAATAAGTAGGGTTCACAATCATATGAAATTTAAATACCAAAAAAGGAAAAATAAATTAGGGGATCATGTTGTGTCTCTTAGCCACAACCAAGGAATCTTGAACAACATCCCATTTCTCTACTAAGACAAACACCCTCATCCAATTTGAGACTAACCCTAGTTGAAAGATGCAAAATTTCTAGATTCTAGAGGAAGAATAGCTCAAAATGACAGCTAGCAAGGGTAGTCATTCCCTAGAAGGCTCTAGGATCCCACAATTCTTAGTCGTTCAATGTGAACAATGCTAATATTGTAGGTGAAATAATGTATTTTTTGGGTGATGTGACAATATTGGAGTTATAGAATCTATGACTAGCACAAATTAATGAGTTAGTTAATTAAGGTTGCATACATGAAGGAGTCAAGTAATATTTCACAAGTGATTGATCCAAAGGTAGAAGACTTTTAAATTGTCTAACATAAGATTAAAAAGGCATAAGGAAGACAACTAAGAAAGGAGGGGAGGTCATTCCAAAGGAATGCCTTATGGCGTAATTATAAACCCTTGCAATTAATATTATAAATGTAGTGGATTAATAAACCCAATGGATTATTAATATTAAAGCCCAAGGGATTAATATTATAGCCCTAAGGGATAAATGTGTTTGACTATGTTATGGTTTAAAATATTTATAGATTAATACATGTTAGTTATGGTTGACTATTGTTGACATGGTCAACTATTGTCAACATGAATACCATGGTGAACCATACTTACCTCAGGAATCATGGTTTATCTATTAGTGGCCTATAATGAACCATAGTGGATAGCCATGGCTGACCATGGAGGCTTATTGTGGAGGGTTAATAATATTAATCTTGGAGTTTATAATATTAATCCTAGGGTTTATAATCTTAGGGTTTAATATATTAAACTTATGGTTTATAATCTTAGGGTTTATATTAATAATATTAGGGTATATTATATTGGGTTTTATAATGTTAAGATTTTGTATTAGTGTTTAATATTATGACATAGGAATGGTACAAAAATCTATCCAACATTGCATTGTCACAAACATTGTCTCAATATGACAATCATTCTAACAATCATTGTAGCATTGTTAGAATTACATTGCAATTTATTAAACATCGCATTGTGTCATTACAAAATTGGGGTTTAATATTATGATTTATAATATTTAGGTCTTTAATATTTGGTTTATAATATTAGGGTTTAATATTGGATTTATAATTTATAACACTCATATTTAATATTAGGGTTTATAATATAAATTTAGGTTTATTATCCCTTATGTCTATAATATTAATATTAGGGTTTATAATCTAAAGGTTCATAATAATAGGGTATATGATATTCATCCTAGGGTTTATAGTATTAATCCTAGGGTTTATAATCGTTGGGTTTTATAATGTTAGGGTTTTTTATTAGGGTTTAATATTGTGACATTTGAATGTAAAATTATATATCCAACACTGCATTGAGACAATCATTGTATTAATGCTGCAATCATTCTAACAATCATTGTCGCAATGTTACATTACATTGTCATTTATTCAATGTCGTATTGCAACATTACAAAATTCGAGTTTAATAATAAAGTTTATAATGTTCAAGTTTTTAAAAATGTGTTTATAATATTAGGATTTAATATTGGGTTTATAATTTATAGTAGCATTGTTTAATAATATGATTTATAATATTAATAATAAGGTTTATTATATTCTGTTTATATTCCTAGGGTTTAATATTAATCCTAGGCTTTACAATATTAATCTGATGGTTTAGTATGAACCCCTTAGGTTTACAATCCCTTGAGTTTATCAATCCCTTGGGTTTATTAATCCTTTGGTTTTGTAATCCCTTAAGTTTATAATATCAATAACCTCTAGAGTTTATAATATTATTAATCATTTGGGTTTATTAATCTTTCGATTTATTATATTAATCACTAAAATGTATAATAATATATTAGGGTTTATATTCTTAGTATTTATAATATTAATGTTATATTTGATATATTAATATTAGGGTTTATAATATTAATCTAAGGGTTTAATATTAATCACATGGTTTAAAAACCTTTGGACTTATAATATTAATCCCAGGGTTTAATATTAATCGGTTAGGTCAATAATCCCTTTGGATTATAATATTGAAGTTAGGGTTTATATTAATAGGGTTTAATATTAATCTTATGGTTTATAATATTAATAATCCATTGGGTTTATTAATCACTTAGGTTTATAATATTAACAATCCCTTGGGTTTACCAATCCCTTAGGATTATAATATTAATCCCTTGAGTTTATAATAGGGTTTATTAATCCATAGGTTTTATAATATTAATTCCTTTTGTGTTTTACTCCATTGGATTTATAATATTAATAATCCATTAGGTTTATTAATCTCTTGGGTTATGGTTTAAAATATTTATATTATAATGTTAGATTACATTGGAATTTATTCAACGTCGCATTATGACATTCCGAAATTGGGGTTTAATATTAGGGTTTATGATATTTGGGTTTTTAATGTTGGATTTATAATATTAAGTTTTCACATTGGTTTTATAATGTATAATATTGAGGCTTAATAATATTATTTATAGCATTAATCTTAGGGTTTATAATATTAATACTAGGGTTTAATAATATTCTCTTGGGTTTAGAATCCCTTGGGTTTATAATATTAATCCCTAATATATATAATAATATGTCAGGGTTTATTTTCTTAGTGTTTATAACATTAATGTTTGTTTTCATGTATTAATCGTAGGGTTTATAATATTAATACAAGGGTTTGTTATTAATCCTATGATTTATAATCCCTTGGGCTTATAATATTAATCCTAAGATTTAATTTTAAACATGTTAGGTGTAAAATCCATTGGGATTATAATATTATTATTAGGGTTTATATTCCTATAATTTAATATTAACCATAGTGTTTATAATATTAATCTTTTAGGTTTAATATTAAGCCATTCGGTTTATAATCCACATGGTTTATAATATTAGTTCCCTCATTTTATAACATTAATAATCCGTCAGGTTTATTAATCACTTGGGTTTATAATTTTAACAATCCCTTAGGTTTTTAATATTAATCCCTTGGGTTTATAATAGGATTTATAATATTATTCCCTTGGGTTTATAATATGTTTTTTTTGTAATCTTGGTAGGACTTTTCTTTTCAATATCTTTCAAAAAAATAGGTAGGTTACATCCATGTGTTGAATGGTTAGGTGGCCTCAACCTACCCGGAGGGAAACTAGGTCAGTTGGCCACCTAACGACATGATAAGACATCCAAAACTATAATAAATTAAGCATTAAATTATGCCTCATTGTTGGTTGAAAAACCATAATTCGCTACATAAATCAATCTCGTCCTTTTCATTGAATCCTGGAAGATCCATCCATAACCTACTAGATTTGGATTTCCCTTCGATGCACCATTAAAACTTAATTTAATAAAATCATCTGGAGGAGTAGAGAAGTGTTGAGGAGATGGTACAGGGGAAACTAGAAGTTTCCACGAGCTTGAGGAAATCATAGAAGGGGACATATTCAGAAAAGCTAGAATTATAGCTTCATTAAGAGCTACTAGCTAATCATTCAGATGTCATTTCTCTGCTAATATTTTTTCTCTAATATTCTAGACTATTCCTTGCCAGACAAACACCGGGGGTTTATGGTGATCTTTAAAAATCGTGTTGTTTATTTCCTTCCAAATAGCCCAAAAGAGGAATCCCAAAGCCAGTGCCCAAGCTTGGTTGAGCACTGAGCTCAAAAATATACCTTTTCTCCATAAGAGCAGGGTTTCCTTGATGGTTTGGGGGTCTCTATCCATGTGGCCAAATAGGGTTTCTATTTGTCTCCATTGATGATTAGAAAAAGAAAAAGAGTTCAAGAGGTGTTTTGGGTCCACATTTCGTTGACCATATAAAAAACAAAATGATGGACCATGCATATCATGTTTTTGAAGTTAATCCCAAGTGAGGATTCTCCCTCTACAAACCAACCATAAGAAGTAAGTTATTTTGGGCCAGAGCCATCTAGACCATATCTTCTTCCATAGTTGGTTGTGTTGATTTTGAATATCCTCCAATCAAAATTTGTATACTTCCTTAATATTAAAGACCCCGGGTAGAGTAACCCCATCTAAGAATGTATGGTCCATCCAGGATGGTGATTTTTTGTGATTGTAATTAGTTGTCCAACTATTACCATTGATCTGATGTGGGTGAATTAGGTCAATCCTTATGTGTCTTCCATTTCCTCCATCTCTAGGGCACTAGCAAGGGTTTCCAGAGTTGTTCCACCTGCTAATAATTATGACTAGTTGTGTAAAGAAATATCTCCCTAAGGTCTTGCCAATTGAACAACTTCTCTCTCTATTTCCATGAATCTTGCCAAAATAGTGTTATTTTTCCATTTCTGACTTCCCAAAAAACATTTGAGGTGATTAGGTCTCTATTTCTAGCTATCAGGTTCCATATTGAAGAGCCCTTAGGAGGATCTTGGTATCAGAGAATGTCCTTTGTGTGTAGCGGCATGCTATATTTTCCAGTCCATATTTTTTTCCATAGGTCTTGTCCTCCCTTGATCCAACACCACCATAATTTAGCACCCATGAATTTATTTAGAATGAATGAATCTGTGAGGCATAAACCCCCACCCATCTTAGATTTTGTGAGATGGGGCCACGAAAACAGAGCTTATTTATTCAATTGTTCTCCACCACATAAGAACTTTTTAAAAATATCTATCATAGAATTGGAAGAAGATTTAGGGGAAGCCATCCTAGAGAGCTGGTAGATAGACATCAACTTAGGAGAACTACTTTAGGGAGTACAATCCTACCTACTATATTGTGCACTTGAAAATCCCAATTGCTCAGCTTTGTTTGAATCTTTTGGAGCATGCCTTGCCAACACAAAGTTTTTAAGGAGGTAGACACCAGAGGCAATCCCATATATTTTATAGGTAATGAACTGATCCCAAAGCCAAGCACCTAAGCAAGGAAGGTTTCGATTTTCACAGGAGTATTGAAGAAAAATATATTTGACTTTTCATTATTGATTTGGGTACCTGAAGTTGACATGAAATCCTACCGAATAACTTTGACCCTCCTCACTTCCCACAAGGTCACTTGATAGAATAACATAATGTCATCCACAAATTGTTGGTGGGTAATGGGAAGACCGTTACTTAATGGATGAAGACCCTTGATTTGGGATGATTGGGCCGATGATATCACATATCTACCAAGACCCTCGGCTACTATAATAAAGAGAAAAGGGGAGATCGGGTCATCTCGTCTCAGGCTGCGGAAAGGTTTGAAGGTTTAGGAGGGAGAACCATTTAGCAGGATTGAGAAAATAGGAGACGAGATAAGAGACGAAATATAATTCAACAAACATTGCTCAAAGCCAAAAGACTTAAGAATAGTGATAAGTTATGTCTAACTTAGCTAATCATAGGCTTTAGATAGGTCCATCTTGATCATCATGCCAGGAATTGTTTGTTGCTTCAAGGAATGGGCAAGTTCTTGTGAAGTAATAATATCACCTAGGATTTATGGCCTTCCACAAAATCATTCTTTTATGGGGAGATAAGACTAGGTAGGAGAGGCTTGAGATGCTTAACAATAACCATAGAAATGATTTTGTAAATGAAATTACACAAGGTGATTGGTCTAAAGCCCTTAGGGTCTTCATATTTGTTTGTTTTAGGAATTGAAGTAGTAAACGTGCAATTCAATCCCAAACATACATTCTGGTTATGATGAGATTCCTTAACCACCTCTAGAATATCTTTATCGATGAAGCTCCAAGAAACCTGATAGAATTCTCCACTGAACCCATCTGACGCTGGTACTTTTTTTAGCCATCCTTTTGACAACATAATTTGTCTCATCCAGGGTAAACACTCGCATGAGATCCAAATTCTGGTCACAAGAGATGAGTTGTGGAATGTGTCAAGTTATTCTTCAAATAACTTCTGATATATCCTTGGGAGGTTTCGACAAAGAGTCTAGAAGTGGTTTACCACCATCCTTTCCATATCTTCATGTTGAATGAATTTGTTCCCTGAACCTTCCTTCAGGGATAATATTCTATTATGTTTTCGATGTTGGATCATAGCTTTGTGGAAAAACCAAGTATTCTTCTCCCCTTCACAAAGTTGTTGTATTTTAGATTTATGCTTCCACATAATTTCTTCTTGTTTCCTTCTCTCCTCCATTTGGTTTACTAGTTGTCCATACTCCACTGAGGTGCTCCCAGATCGGCCTTCACTAATGATTTTTTGTCATATTTCTTGCATTTTATTATGAAGTTGATCTTGATCTTTCATAATGTTACCGAACTCTTCTTGATTCCACTCCTTGATCTGGGTGTTCAGGTCCTTTAATTTTAGCTGAAAAGTGTGCATGTGCCTCATCCCTTGGGTTGAACTCCCTTTCCACCTGTTTTCCACTTTTTGTATAAACAAGGGGTCCCTCAGCCAGAAATATTCAAATCTAAAAGGACCGTTTTTATGCATTGTTTTCAGGTCAATCGCCAACCTGACTGGCCATTGGTACAAACCCATGCATGGGAGAATGGAGGTTGTGAGGAAAATATTCCTACTAATAACCTGCTCTGGCACTAGAAATCTATCAACTTGGGAAGCTACTTGATGTGTGCCTCTACATTGATTGTTCCAAGTATACACCCCATTATTTGTTGGTAGATCCACTAAATGCATCTCCTCAATTTTTCCTAGAATGGTTCCATTTCAGCATCCATATGGCACAGTTCACCCTTGTTTTCTTCCAGCAATGTGATCAAGTTAAGTTGCCTCCTAAAATCCACATCTCTGTTGGGAATAGTCTTCTGAGTTTTCTGATATCCTAAAGGAAAACCCTTTTTGTCCTCGAATGTGAGGCCCATATACCCCTGACAGTAGGGCCCAATCCGAGTACCAATGTGTTAGAATTTTCTTGAGATAATTTGAGGCATACCAACCCAGTCTTCAAATGTAATTTCAGTAGGATTCCATAAGATACTGAGCCCTCCTGTACTCCCTTTGGAATCTTGGGCTACCACCTCATACTGGGGTTTGAAATACCTAACCATTTCTTTTAGTCTAGTCTCTGAGATTTTAGTTTCCTGGAGAATCATGATAATCAGTTTGTCTCTTTTAATTCGGTCTTTCAGGTACCATTGGTTCCCTCTACTATTGAGCCCTCACACATTATAGGATGTAATAATCATTTGTAAGGTTTATGAATTTGATGGAAGAATGTGGATAGCGGCACCACTCTACCCAAGTTCACCAGCAAATCACCCATCATCTGTATGGATGCTCGCAAATTATTTCGGCTGTTTTTCTTACCTCCTTTTCCAGATACACTTGGCTGTGCACCTTGGCTTGGGTGAGAAACCAAGTGATGTAGTTGATCCAAAGAGACTGAGCCTTTCTTAGCTTGATATTACTGAGTTGTTTTCTTTTATAATTTCTTTTGGTCTTTAGGAATGAATCTTTCATCCAAATTTTTCCATTCGTTCAATAGATATTTCATGATATGTTCTTTTACACTGAGATCCTCCTTCATTCGAACTATTTCCATATTGACTTGATATTTATTTTTCCCATGTCCTTCTTTTTCCCACGATTCCTCCTCAACTTTCCTCTTAGCTTTCTAGCCACCCTTTGGAGGAGCGTTAGGGTTTTATTTACTAGCTGGATCTCACACATCCCTAGGAATTTTGTCTTCCTACATCAAGGTATCGTAGCGATTATGGTTTTTGGGAGCCTTGTGAGGCTACTATTTGACTAACCTGACGTATTTTGTGTATTGCGCTTCTTTTTTTGGACTTCCTAGAATCCATCTAAATATTCCTAAGGTTTTGCTACAACATTATCTTTCTGAGACTCCACAAGTTCATATTGATTTAGGGGAAATTCTTTGTACAGTTGTTCGTATTCATGACATCTTCTGTAGTGAAATGGAATGTGCTCGTAATCCAATGGTTGTTGCCAGACCTCATCCTCATACTCAAGCTCGATAAATTTTAGGAGGGGATCAGTTATATTCATCTACACACAGATTCGAGCGTATGAGGTATACTTTCCTCATCTTGGTTAATCTCCAACCTTAATAAAACTTCTAATGGAGATTCCAATTCCATCCAATATATCTAGATCCCATAAATCCACAAGGAGGGAAAATATTTTGACCCATACTAGGGCTTCCCTAAATTTGTCCTGATTTGGGTTATAGTATTCCTCCAAATGTCACATGAAGAGACTAGCACTGTAGTAGAAGTAGGGTCTGTTTTCAAAAACCCTCTTCTTACCTTCAAGGCTCGTAAAAATCACTATAAAGGAACTCAGAGCCCCAAAATTTAGATCTATATGTCCTTTTGGTTTCCACTAAAGTTGGATCCATTTAACCATATCTCTTTCAAAGGGTTAAATTCTTATAACCTTGCATATCAATGCATGATCATTCATAAATTTTTTTTGTGGTCGTGGCCTCTTTTTGGCTACTCGTTTCTTTGAATGATATGCTTCGATATGAGGGGATTTGTCACACCCGTATCCCGATGGTAGTATTTTAAAAACACATAGGTGGGTGTGGCATCGCGACATTTTTTTCCTTTCACCAATACTTAAGTGTACGGGCTACAGCTAACGCAACACTTAACCAATTATTTACTTCAAGTGTTATTATCGGAGTGCAAATAAACTCTTCAATTAACCATTCATCAATATAAATGCACAACAGAAATCATCAACACACCATCATAAGTGGGAGGGGAAACTCCCAGAAGTTAGGGTCTGCTTCATATATATATATAT